>CM070512.1:20695296-20926905 GCA_036346375.1 Guadua angustifolia | reverse complement strand
AAACCAAAAATTAATTTATTATGCTCTAATTGACTAAAAGAGGACAATATACAATTATCATAAAGCCATTCATACATGAGATGCTTCAATAATTATCAGATTACAAATGAATAGAGGTTACATGCATTAACTCTAGTTCTAAACAGCAGGCGTAGGAATGAGCATAACTTTCAATTGGCTAAGTAAAAATTTGCATTCTTGAGTTCCAAATGACCACAAGAGGATAATATACTTTTTTCATTTAGGCATTTATTCATAAAATACATTTAAAGTCCTCAAATAGCACTCTAAATCTCAGACTGAAATCTGAACCTTCAGTAGCTTCAGACTTCAGGACAGCAACTTCAAAATAGCATAACTAATGATTCTTGAATCCAAATCAAGCAAACAAGGATATTTTCTTAATCTATAGGAAATTTTCTAACTTTTACTAGGCAAACAAAAATTCTAATTAGGCCAAAATGTAGCTCTAAACAGCGGTTTAACTTTTCAGCTATCAACACGAGCACGATCAGGACAGCCAGCACTAAAATAAACATAACTTTTGATTGGTTGAACGAAATTTAGTATCCTTGATCTCAGATTAAAGGGGATTCGACAAGCTACAACTTCCTGTATAGCCAAATATTCAGAAAATATTTTTAACTAGCTCGAAACTCAACCCAAAAAACAAGAACAGATCAACCCGAAAACTGAAATTTTTTCTCCCAAACCTGGAACCACTTTTCCCTCCAAATCCCTCAAGACACAAACCCTAGAACACCCATACCAGCCAAATTTCCCCATTACACCCGCAACTCTAATCCGATCACCGCCTTCGCTGATGGCGGAGTTGGTGTTCTGGGAACGTAAACCAGTCAGGCCCGTTCGTCGTGGTGCGTAAGTCGTACTGTGTCTTCTGTCACGCGAGGGGGGTCACCAATCTGGCTAGGACCTAGGTTTTGCCCACTCAACATGTCCCCTACCCACCCTGGAGGCTGCATTGATTGCAATCACAAGATAAGAGGAAAAAGGAGTGCACAGAATTACGCTAAACACCTACCGATGCCGCTATGTGTCGATACTACCGTGCTCCACCGAGAGAACTCGTCCCTGGAAACTTGCACACACATACTTTTAGCACGGCGTCGTGTTGAGAATAACTTGGGTTGCACAAACATACTTGGCCAAAGCAAAACCAACCTCGCCGAGGTGGGTATCAAGGTAGGCGTGGTGGTGCTAACACACCCCAACGATAACTCTCTGGTGGAAATTCCTAGGAGGGGGTGTCCACGTCGGTCGGTGTATGTACATTATCATCTGTCGACGGTGGAAAAAGCGTTTGATCCCTCCGCGTGTACTGCAGAAGAACGTGATACGAAAGGAAATGTTAGGTACCTCCTAGAAAATTATATTCGACAGTAGATAATAACTTCAATCGAAGGTAAAGTACCTCACATGGCGTATGCGTGGATGATGAAGGCCTAGACAATGACGGCCTAGACGATGAGGGTAGGTGAGATTGATCGCCGCGCTCGCGCTGTAGAAGGAGATGGCATTACCAAATAGGTCACATTACGTGATTAATTGGAAGTATGACAACTAAATGTTCGTGTCGTACCTGCCGAGAGGAAGAAGATCGTGCGAAGCTTGATAATCTTTTGAGCAAGCTCGAACGTGACGCCAGCAGAGATGAAGGATTTATTGATTGCGCAAAGACCTCAGACGGCCGCATGTGCGTGGTGTCAAGCATCGGCGACATCACTATGGCGGCTGCATGTAAATGACTTGACGATGCCCTTGGCATCGTCTACCATAAAACGCACAACCGCCTGCAGCTCGGCCACAGTGATGTCGCCACCACATTGTAGTGTAGCGGAACCCTCCTCGACGATGCGGGTGGCACGCTCGAACTGCACGAAAACATAATTAGTACAACAAATATGTGCCATTAATATAACATATCTTCGTACCGCGTCATCCTGTCGTGCCGCGCAGTGTACAGGGTGGCCGACTGCCAACCGCTCTTCGTGCGAGAACTCCTCGGGCCTTGCGTGAGGTGCTCCAGTAAGTCGTGCACGCCGCATTTGCAGGCACGCATCATCGCAAATATGTGACGTACAACTCAGGGTCGTAAGGCCGAGCCTCCACTACAACCTGCTCCGTGGCGGACTGCTCCCATGCAGTCATCTAGGGTAACTGTGTCTCATGCCAATCATCGCTCCTTTGGCCCTTACCACATAGGCGAATGATTATAACAAAGCCTTTACAATGCATCCTCTTAACCTGCATACCCACCGAGGTTTCAACATCAAGGGTTACACCACCACAACAGGCCCCCTCTTGCGCCATGTGTGTTTCTCCGCACACCCTGACTCACACCACCACGATAGCACTCAAGTTAAGTATTTGCAAATTAGTCACTAGGTCGCCCCATAACGTATATGTGGTTGCAACATTGACTCAGTCAAAGGCTCGCAGTTAAGTCCTTAGGATTGATTAAAGCAAGACTTACACATACCCTTAGCTCCTCTCGAGCCCACCTCGCACACTTGCCCTTCCACTTGCTTCAATCATAAAGTGATTACCACCCTGTTGGTTACTAAGCACCACGTGCTACTCACAAATCAACATCGCTATGCGTGACCTCCCGCCACGACAACTCAATCTCTTTGTGTGACCACACATGACACACAAGTTAACATCATTGTTCCATATTCCATTAGTCAAAATTAATACTCAACATTTCATGTACATGTGATGACGTGGCATGGCTAGGCATTCTAATCCGATCTAACCATCCATGTTGATTCCAGTATTAACCAACTATAGTGAACCAACCTAAGGTGACAAGTGGATTATGGCATACAAATAACAAGGTAGGGTGTAATTCAAAGGGTACATTAGCTAATCCCAAAGTTAAGTTAAAATCATTTGTACACATAAAATATCATGCAATAAGTAAATCAAAATAGCGATTTTGCAAACATGGGTGCAATATGATCAAATCACAACTTGCCTTGCTTAAGTTCCTGGTCTTGGTCTAGAAATTGTTCTTGAGTTGCAAATTCCACTCCCGGAGCCTTGCACAATTCAACGTCTACGCGAATCGAGAAGAAATAACAAATAAACACCAAAACCAAAGAATAAATAAATTCAAAAATTCAAATAAAAGTCACCATTGGATAGATCTCAATTTTACAAATTTTTAGGAATTTGAATCACCTCAATCGGAGTTCGTAAAAAAATGTTATAGCATTTAGAAGTTTGAAAATAAATTAAATTGAATTTGTAGATTTAATAGAATTATTCTTATAGAGAAAAATCCGAATTAATGACGTCAGCTGACGTTAGCATGGTGCCGTTGCTGTACGGCCGACGCGTGGCACGATCAAAGCCGTCTAAAATCAATCCAACGTTTTCCGACTAATCTACTGTGTGGCAAAACGATAGCCGCCCGATCTAGATCGGGTGACCACGGTTAACCGAGTTGTTTTACTATTCTCCACGCGACATGGCTTGATCCCGACCACACAATCCGAATCGAATGGCTAATACTTACCCGTGCGCTTCCCTGTTCAATCCGCAATGTGGCTCACCCTCGGCGCTCCGATGAAGATCCGACGGTCGATAGCTCCCGATCTTCGCGATGGCAGTGCGGCGGTTCAGGGCTACTGGACTTGAGGAAGTCGACGCTCCCGGCGACGCTCCGGTGCTCTCCGGTGACCAACAACCGGCGGAACGGATGCGGCGTGACTTGGTGAACTCAGATCCGACTTCGGCCTTGCGGAAGAGTCATCGGTGACGACGAAACACGGCGAAACCTCCTCGGGAAACTCCGGCGAGCTCGGAAACCCTCACGGCGAACTCTCCGGCGATGATGCAACAGCGAAAGGACGCGGCGACTTGTGGGGATTCTCGGGAGTCATGCCTAGTCCTTAAATACCCAACGGTGGCGCGGAAAACATGGAAAGTACAATGGCGACAGCGGAGTTTGACTCGAGATTTGGCAGATCGAGTCCGCTCTCGACACGAAGACAGTGGACCGCACGATCTTGATCCAACGGTGCGAAGGGGATAGGGTTTCCAAATCGGTAAGATTGGATGATGGCCGCACGATGACGATCTAACGGCTACGAACACTAGGGTTTACTTAAATGACGTGGCGTGATAATGGCCCTTGGATCCTGATCCAACAGTCGATGTTACCCTCCGCTTTCACGGCCGGTCCGACAAGAATGGGCTTCGCCTCATATCGCTCATGTGATTTTCCGGTTTTTCCATTTAAAATAATCCACGAAATTCATTTGATTTATTTAAGGCAATAAAAATATCAGAAAAATTCCAAGAAAAATCTCAAAAATACTTTGAGACATTCTGGACTTAAATAAAATATTTTTGACAAAAATTTATTTTAAAATTTTCTTTTATAATTATTTCTTGGCAAAAGGCAATATATTTTAAGTTGAAATAATTTCAATAAATCCCAGAAAATCCAAATAAATCCAGAAAATTCACAAAAATCATAAATTGCAATAAAATAATATTAAATAAATAAAAAGCCAAAATTTTGGGATGTTACAAACCTCCCCCCTTAACGGAATCTCGACCCCGAGATTTAGGGCTAGCTAGAGAATTGGTTTGGGAATTCTGCCTTCATATCTTCCTCACGCTCCCAGGTTGCTTCATTTTCTGAATGATTACTCCATTAAACTCTACAAAAGCGATTAGACTTATTTCTAGTCCTGCGCTCCACTATATCCAAAATCTTAATAGATCGCTCTTTATAAGTCAAATTCTCCTACAACCGATAGCTTCTAATCTGTTTGTTCTCCGGCACTCGAGACATTTCTTAAGTCATACACATGGAACACATCATGGACTCTGCTAATGACCGAGGCAACTCCAACCGATATGCAACCTCTCCTGGCGTCCTAGAATTCTAAATGGCCCAACATACCTAGGTGTAGCTTTCCTTTAACGTTGAACCTTTTACACCTTTCAGAGAGTGACCTTGAGATACACAAAATCGTTGGGTTCAAAACTCAACTCTAAATCGCCGATTTATTGTCGGCCAGCTTTTTGCCTTGATGTCTTTGTTCTCCTTTTCTTCTCGATCATGGCAACTTGTTCTTCAGCCTCTCTGAGTAACTCAGGCCCAAATACCAAACGCTCCCCCATTTCATTCCAGTTTAATGGGGTACGACAAGCACGACCATATAAGGCTTCAAATGGTGACATTTGTAAACTAGTCTGGTAACTATTGTTATAACTGAACTCTGCATATGACAAACATTTATCCCAAGATGTACTGTACGATATCGCACAAGCTCTCAGCATATCTTCTAAAATCTGATTAACTCTTTCTGTCTGACCATCTATCTGCGGATGGTAAGCGGTACTGAAATTCAGACGAGTTCCCATTGCTTCCTGCAATTTATCCCAAAATCTTGAGGTAAATTGGGTACCTCGACCCGACACAATTTTCTTAGGCACACCATGTAAACATACGATTCTTGACATATACAACTCTACCAATTGATCTCCTCAATAAGTTGTCTTTACTGGAATAAAGTGAGCAACTTTGGTCAACCGATCAATGATGACCCATATGGAATCATAACCTCTTTGAGTCTTGGGCAGCCCAGTGATAAAATCCATACCAATCTCCTCCCATTTCCACTCTGGAATCTTTAATGGCTGCAATAGTCCTGCGGGCTTTTGATGCATCGCTTTTACTCTCTGACATACATCACATAATGCTACATGCTCTGCCACTTCACGCTTCATACTTGGCCACCAAAATTTCTTCTTGAGGTCCTGGTACATCTTGGCACTTCCAGGATGAATAGAATACTTAGAATCGTGTGCTTCCTCAAGAATCAATTGCTTAAGCTCCTTCTCATTTGGCACACAAATCTGACCTTTAAACCACAAAGTTTCTTGTTCATCCATGGTGAAATCTTCTGCTAATCCCTCTTCTTTCTTAGACTTAATCCTGCTGATCTTCTCATCTTTACTTTGCCTTTCCTCGATTTGATCCTCAAGGGTTGGTTTTACTTCTAAAGCAACTACAAATCCTTGCGGCACAACTTCTAATCTCAACTTCAAATTCTTCGCACAACTCCTACCGATCACCGGCTACATCTGATTTACACAAAGGGCTTTTACGACTCAGGGCATCGGCTACCACATTAGCCTTTCTAGGATGATAATGGATTCCGACATTATAATCCTTAATCAATTCTAGCCATCTTCTTTGCCTCATATTAAGATCTGACTGGGTGAATATGTACTTTAAGCTCTTATGATCCGTATATATCTCACATCTATTTCCAATGAGATAATGACGCCATATCTTTAAAGCATGCACTATGGCAGCTAACTCCAGATCATGCGTCGGATAATTCCCTTCGTGTGGCCTCGACTGTCTCGACGAGTAGGCTACAACCTTGCCATTCTGCATCAATACACAACCAAGACCCTGCCTCGAGGCGTCACAATAAATGTCAAAACTACACTGCACATCTGGCAATACCAATATAGGTGCAGATGTTAATCGCTTCTTTAGCTCCTCAAAACTCCTTTCGCACTCTGGCGTCCACGCAAACTTCTTCTCCTTTTTTAACAATTGCGTAAGAGGTCTAACAATCGTCGAAAATCCTTCTATGAACCGACGGTAATATCCCGCCATTCCCAGAAAACTACGGATTTGGGTAACTGTCTTCGGTGGCTCCCAATTCATCACAGTTTCCACTTTACTTGGGTCCACGGCAACTCCTTTAGCTGTCATGACATGACCAAGGAATTCCACATTTTCCTTCCAAAAATCATGCTTACTAAATTTGGCATACAACTGTTGTTCTCGTAACTTCTCCAGTACCAACCTCAAGTGTTCTGCATGCTCTTCTTCTGTCGTAGAGTACACGAGGATATCGTCTATAAAGACAACCACAAATTTATCCAAGTATTCCATGGATACCTTATTCATCATGTTCATGACTCAAGCTAGGTCAATAGCTGATACGCACCGATCATAGTAACTTGGGCCATAACTTAGGTAGTAACTTAAAATTTCATTCGGAGCACTGCCTTATTTATCCCATTATTACAAAAATTGGACCCGTGGGTCATACAGTAGCGGGGACCTTAACTGGCAACTAAACTTTTAGATGAAGCATTGACTGGAAAAATGCGACTCTAAACGTCTGGCTAATCCTCCTCTTCACCGCCTTCACCACAGATGTCGAACGGTGGGTTGCGTGCTCTTGATAGTCGCGTCTTCGCTCTCGATCTTGGTTAGCGATGAGAGAGTTATCTTCTTGCGGATCAACGATGATGTCGACGTCGGACACTTCCAACACAACGTCCGTGGTGTCCTGGGCCCCGTCTGTCGTGATATGATTGATCCTTCCACGCGTTGTCGTCTGAGGCGACGCCTGATCTGACCGGTACTCGGCTTTCCTCCTCACATCGGGCTTTAGCCGAGTAGTACCCAGGTTGAAGTGAACTGGGGTAACATTTCCCTTCTTCGGACACTTGTTAGCGAAATGTCCTGGTTCATTGCGTAAATTTCAGCAAAGGTAAGGAGCGGAGAATAAGATGAGTTGAGAGGGTTGTCTTAATCTCATTTAGATTTTCTTTTAGAAAATAGTTTTGGACTCCCTAAGATACCACTATGCTCACCAGGGCCAAGACCTACAGTTAGTATGCTCTGATACCACTTCTGTAGGGACCCGAATTCACTAATTCGAATCCACTGTGTTTTACCGCACTAGTCCCAGGATCAATGCTAGTGCACACAGCTTAACATCGGTAAGTATCATATCATACACACGATAAGAATAACAAGACTTCATTTATATGATATAACTAGTGTACGATCTTATGATCACTTACAATGATTCAGCCTTGCAGGGCAATGCTCTGATAAAAAAAGACAAATGCAGCGGAAAGTAGTAGAAAACGTAGTGACTCATCAGTACACCACAGGCGACTGACAAGGCTTGGCCTAGTGACTCGTGTCCACCTGTAACTCCTCCTCCAGTATCGATGATGACTCCTTCAACGTTGTTGGTTTGTTAAGCAAGGGTGAGTACAACCACACGTACTCAACAAGTTGTGCATGTAATGCAATTCTACCATAGCTATATGCGTGCTTATTCCAAAGGAAGGCTAAGTGGTTCATTTGCAGAAAGCAAAGATTTAAGAACACATATACTTCATAGATTGAAAAGACAAGAAACAATAATAACAAGTAAATAGATTCAGGATTTCAAGTAAACCCAAGTTTCCATCCTAAGTCAAGTTTTTTATCCACATGGCATCCTCGCCATCCCATCCAGCTTGTTCATTTTAATTAACTACCCTTGATCAGTAATTCGAGCTTTGCTCAATACCGTGAGCACGGCTATCCTAATAGTTTGTACACTTTGCGAGGTTATGCACTTTACCCACATGATACAACCATGCACCACACAAAGTAATGATTATAACAAAACCTTTACAATGCATCCTCTTAACCCAATGCTACCGAGGTTTCAACATCAAGGGTTACACCACCACAACAGGCCCCCTCTTGCGCCATGTGTGTTTCCTCCGTACACCCGACTCACACCACCACGATAGCACTCAAGTTAAGCATTTGCAAATTAGTCACTAGGTCATTTCCATAACGTATATGTGATTGCAAGATTGACTCAGTCAAAGGATCGCAAGGTTAAGTCCTTAGGATTGATTAAAGCAAGACTTACACATACCCTCAGCTCCTCTGAGCCCACCCTGGCACACTTTCCCCTTCCACTTGCTTCAATCATAAAGTGATTACCACCCTGTTGGTTACTAAGCACCACGTGCTACTCACAAATCAACATCGCTATGTGACCTCCCGCCACGACAACTCAATCTCTTTGTGTGACCACACATGACACACAAGTTAACATCATTGTTCCATATTCCATTAGTCAAAATTAATACTCAACATTTCATGTACATGTGATGACGTGGCATGGCTAAGCATTCTAATCCGATCTAACCATCCATGTTGATTCCAGTATTAACCAACTATAGTGAACCAACCTAAGGTGACAAGTGGATTATGGCATACAAATAACAAGGTAGGGTGTAATTCAAAGGGTACATTAGCTAATCCCAAAGTTAAGTTAAAATCATTTGTACACATAAAATATCATGCAATAAGTAAATCAAAATAGCGATTGTGCAAACATGGGTGCAACATGATCAAAGTACAACTTGCCTTGCTTAAGTTCTTGGTCTTGGTCTAGAAATTATTCTTGAGTTGCAAATTCCTCTCCCGGAGCCACGCACAATTCAACGTCTACGCGAATCGAGAAGAAATAGCAAATAAACACCAAAACCAAAGAATAAATGAATTCAAAAATTCAAATAAAAGCCACCATTGGATAGATCTCAATTTTAAATTTTTTTAGGAATTTGAATCACCTCAATCGGAGTTCGTATGCAAAAGTTATAGCATTTAGAAGTTTGAAAATAAATTAAATTGAATTTGTAGATTTAATAGAATTATTCTTATAAAGAAAAATCCGAATAAATGATGCCAGCTGACGTCAGCATGGCACCGGTGCTGTATGGCCGACGCGTGGCACGATCAAAGCCGTCTAAAATCAATCCAACGTTTTCCGACTAATCTACTGCGTGGCAAAACGATAGCCGCCCGATCTAGATCGGGTGACCACGGTTAACCGAGTTGTTTTACTATTCTCCACGCGACGTGGCTTGATCCCGACCACACAATCTGAATCGAACGGCTAATACTTACCCGCGCTTCCCTGTTCAATCCGCAACGTGGGTCACCCTCGGCGCTCCGATGAAGATCCGACGGTCGATAGCTCCCGATCTTCGCGATGGCGGTCTATGGCGGTGCCACGGACTTGAGGAAGACGACGCCCTATGGTGCTCGGTGTTCCCGGTGACCAACAACCGGCGGAACGGATGCGGCGTGATTTGGTGAACTTCGATCCGACTTCACCTTATGAAGAGTCACCGGTGATTTACTTAAACACTAAACCTCCTGAAACTCCCATGAGCTTGGAAACCCTCACGGCGAACCTCCGGCGATGATGCAACAACAAAAGGACGCGGCGACTTGTGGGGATTCTCGAGTCATGCCCGGTCCCTAAATACCAAATGGCGCTGAAAACATGGAAAGTACAATGGCGGCGAATGAGTTTGACTCTTGACACGCAGACCGAGTCCATCTCGAACACGAAGACGAGGACCGCACGATCTTGATCCAACGGTGCGAAGGGATAGGGTTTCTAAATCGGTAAGATTGGATGATGGCCGCACGATGACGATCTAACGGCTACGAACACTAGGGTTTACTTAAATGACGTGGCGTGATAGTGGCCCTTGGATCCTGATCCAACGGTCGATGTTACCCTCCCGCTTTCACTTGTCGGTTCAAGACAAAGAATGGGCTTCGCCCATTATCGCTCATAGGGATTTTCCAGGGTTTTTCCATTTAAAATAATCCGTGAAATTCATTTGATTTATTTAAGGCAATAAAAATATCGAAAAATTCCAAGAAAAATCTCAAAAATACTTTGAGACATTCTGGACTTAAATAAAATATTTTTGACAAAACTTTATTTTAAAGTTTTCTTTTTATAATTATTTCTTGACAAAAGGCAATATATTTTAAGTTGAAATAATTCCAATAAATCCCAAAAATCCAAATAAATCCGTAAAATTCACAAAAATCATAAATTGCAATAAAATAATATTAAATAAATAAAAAGCAAAATTTTGGGATGTTACAGAGTAGCTGGTCATTACGCCCGTCATGACCGCCATGAGTATGGTGCCCTCAGACCACGGATAGGAAAGTGACATCCATGGTCAAGACAGTTTAAGAAGACGTGAAGCCCGAACGGCCGTCTTAATGCCCAAAACACACTGGCCGAGGATGAAATCATGGGACCCTTCGTGGGGTGTGGCCTATCCATCTTGTTGATGTATCGCCCGTGATTGGCTTCAATAATCGGTGAAGCATGCGAGGACAAGGTTGTACCCTCTTCGTATGTGCCGTACATCATCTCTATAACTTTCTTCTTCGCCACCACACCTTGGCGTAGCTAACAGATATCCCACCGTGTTAACCACGCCATTATAAATATCTTCGGTGAAACAAGAACGTCCGCCGTGACCAAGTGAGAAATCAGCCGCCACATATGAGGACGTGACATTTCGGCTTCGCAATGCTCAAGAATCACACAGTGTGGTCCGTCAGACGGTTATCCTGGTCTCAACTCGTGCCCTTGAACTTTTGGGCACAAATCTTCGGACACTCAGATCCATACACTTCACAATGTAGGTCTCTGGTTCGACCAGACACCCGTAGGTGCGCCGATGTTTACCGCATATCTAGCAATTGCTCACTGGTGGCACCCATTGTAGGAAGCGTTGCCCTACCAGCAGAGTGTCTTGATCGAAGGCCCACTCATTGTCGGCTTCTCGGCAAAGACGAGAGACGTCACCGCCAGGTCGTCCAATCGAGAAGACACGTAATCCACATCAGTGGACACAATGCCACCGACTGGAGCTGCATCGTCATCTCCGCTGTTATCCGAGTTGACTTCCTCGTCTTCATCGGACATTGCTTCGTCCGTCATAGCTTCCAGGTGCTCGTGGCAGTCAATGCGAGCGGATCACCACCGCCCAATGTCTTCATTCGCGTGAAAGTCATCTGGACCAATGTCCTCATCGATAGCCCCAGAGGGAGCTTCGACGTCGACGCCGCCTCCACCGAGGGGACTAGAGGTTTGGCCTCTATCCAGGAAGCGCACATACACCATTGGCCGACGGTGTATTAACGCTTCGGGGTTCATCACAATTTGTATGTATTCGCGCCACATTGTGCCCCCCACGATCTTGCATAGAACCCACACGTAATTCGTGGAACCTTCCACGAATCTAGCATGTACCGCCTCAATTATGAGCTTCTTTCAAGCATTCTCCCGATCGAATGCGCTTCGCACGCACGTGCGGAGGTCGGTGATACTCATCTCCGTTAGACCCGGAGTCCAGATCACCTTCTTTTCACAGTTCGAAAGGTCCACCCCATATGGACCCTCTCGAATAATGCCGTCACCATAAAACATGGACAAATCTTGAATTTCTGCCATTAAATACCTACCATAGAGAAAGATGCAAACACGCGCATTAAACACTAACTTATGATTCGCTAGATCCATAATCAGTATTAATTTAGCAAGTGCGTAAACATCATTTCCATGTGGTACTTTATAGAAATCAAGCACTGTTATTTATTCTATTAATATCATATAAATACTACACTAACTTCCTAAAGATTCCGAACCCGACGTAATATTCCATTCATATCATACAAATACTACACTAAATATTTAACTATTCAGAATGCAATTTTTTAATTGTCCAACAAATTTTACGCCTAACACCATAATTTTACATACAAATGATGTTAGTAGTGTTGCCATATTTTGTATCAATGAATGGCACTAACTTTTTTACTACTAACAAAGATGTTATTCCAAGATTTCTTCTGATACTTCACCGAAAGCGAATCGTCACCAAAAAAATTCTCACCGAGGAACATATTTATTAATTTCACAATGTAAAACTATGCAAGATGGCCCCCCGGTCCTTTTTACAGCAACGGGCCCAGCCAAGCATCATTTCATTACCTTACTAGGTTAGGCCTAGGCAGCAAAAGCCGGCCAGGAATAAATCGGGCTTTTCAGATACTTCAACAATTTCATTACACCGAACTAACATTCCATTAATATCATAGATATACTACACTAAAAATTAAACTATTCATCCTGCAATTTTATTAATATCATAGAAATACTACACTAAATATTAAATTATTTGTACTGCAATATCATAGAAATAATACCCTACATCCTGAATTCATTTACTACTCAATTACAACCATCATTTCATGTACGACTTTTTGCACCAAAATTATCATTCCATGTGCTACTCCATGTACTAATGCTGTCATTTTGTGTACTACTGGTTATTCTAATATTATACTAATTCCACAAATGTTGTCATAACATTATACTGACATTACTCTAGGTATGCACACATCGCAATAATATTACATCAATATTCACGTAATCGCATTTAATATTCTAATATTGTACAAATACCACGAATATTGTCATAATATTATACCGACACTACCTAAGTTATGCAAACATCGCAACGGTATTGAAATAATTGTACTATTCCCACAAATGTTGTTGTAATAATACTCTAACATTACTTCAGCTTATCCATATTTCACAATAATATTTAACCAATTTTAACTAATAGAAAACCACATTATTCCTATTCTAATAAATTTATAATTGTGTGACAAAGAACATCATATAGTGTTATTGTACGGACTAACATACTCTTACCGTTATACTACCAATTTCTTCGACTAAATCCGCACTAATAACATTATAACAAAAACATACCATTACAAATAGCTAATATTTAAATAACATGTAGCCATTATCTACATGTGTTTATTTTATTTACAGCTAATTAACTAATGTGTTCATTGCATACGCTTACCATTATACTACTAATTGCGCTAACATATCACCCCAAACATACAACATTTTTACAAATTGTATCATCCATTCGTGTGCTACACACTACACTAGTATCTTGTTATTTCATCTTCTATCGTTATACATTTACTAAAATTATTTCTATCGATCATGAACCACTACCGTGTTACAATGTAGTAATATTTACACTAACCTTTCAAGCTCAACCGATGATTATGCATACCAGAGTAACTTTCAAAATAACCTTCCCGATAGTAATTGGAAAAATGCTCCCGAGATCAACTGCAAGAAAATATGAACCATGAATAAATCATCGAAGATATACAAAATATGAATATAGCATAAATTCCTCCGAAATACACTTCCAAACTTCCTCTCTGCTTTTCCCGCTCTCCTCTCTTACTTTCGATCTCTCTCAATCTTGAGCTGAATTTCTTCGCGCTGAACGAAACCCATCGTAACAGAGGAGAATTTATAGTCACATGCATGCATCAAATAGTTTCTGCTTTCGCTGCTTCACGAGACAATATGGCTTCCTCCTCTTTTTTCCACGCCAATTTTTTCACCCCAACCCTCCTTCTTTTCTTTCCTGTTCGCCCACGCTTTCCCTACCCGGCCTCTTCTTTTTTGAGCGTGCACGTGCCCGGCCCCTCTCCGTCCTCCACACACACGCATCACGTGCAGCCCCTTGAATCCAAAGAAGATTCGGCAGGCACCGCCAAAAAGAGTTGTAAAAATAAAAAAAAGAAAATATTCATGGTTCGATGCGCGAGAATAAAAAATAAAAAAAATTATTATTCTGCGGTTCGATCAGCGGGAAAATAAAAAAATTAAAAAAAATATTCTGCGGTTCCAATCCGCAGCAAAATAAAAAAAAATTAAAAAAAATCCGTGGTTCCAATCCGCGGAAAATGAGGGAAATTTTTTTTAAAAATATTCCGCTATTCCAATCCGCGGGAAAAAATAAAGTAAAGTTCAATTCCTCAGTACATGTAGAAATTTGTAATGTATTTAGTGATTTTGATTGCTAAAAAATATGTCCTAATATCGTTAAAATTAATTGTGCTCAATGTTAGTTGTATATGCTCAATGTTAATTGTGCTCAATGTTAGTATTTGCTAAATGTTACATTATAAAGTTAGTTGTGCTCAATGTTTTCGGTGTTAGTAGTATATATGCTCAATGTTAGTAATATTAGTAGTATATGTTCAATGTTAGTAATATATTAACTCATAATTTCGGTGTTAGTAGTATATGCTCAATGTTAGTAATGTTAATTGTGCTCAATGTTAATATATGTCCTAGCATTGTTAATGTTAATTTTCGATCGTTAATGTGATTCCATATATGTTAATAGTTCATGCTTTGTTTTATATTGTAATCTCGCTGAATGATGCCTTGCTTTATGTTGTAATCATATACATATACGTCACTCCACAAATGAAGAACCCATTGTATATTGTTGATAAACTGTTGCGGTTGAAACCTCATCACTTGCTTGCCCTTGCATGTCCACTCATTTAGTTAAACAAATTAGGAAGATGAAAATCAGTACTTGAGAGAACTACAAATATTGTCTAGCCGATCCATACATTAGGTAGAGATGTGTGATGCATTACAAGAATCGACACTATTTTCTAAATTGGAATCGACACTATGTATGTAAATTGTACTTTCATCAATTAGAATATCCTCTAGTGGTTCTCTAATTGAAACTTGATGGTGCTATTATGTCGTATGGTTTTAAAGACTAGTCAATATCATCTCAAAAACTAGATATTAAATTGTGAATTATGTAGGTCCTGAATTGTCCACGTTTTTGGACAACTTGGGGATGAACGGCGAAATATAGGTTATATGACATGTCATAGAATTTGAGTGAAATTTTATCTGCATAACCTAGTGCGTAGAAAATGAGAGATGATTGTGCGTGGATGTACAGTTGTTGGAGAACTAATGAGATACCCACAAAAGAGTGGATGGTGAATACACAAGCTTTCGTGGATCTTGTGTACTCCTCATCTCCAGGTGGCGGT
Source organism: Guadua angustifolia (assembly GCA_036346375.1). Taxonomy (NCBI): domain Eukaryota; kingdom Viridiplantae; phylum Streptophyta; class Magnoliopsida; order Poales; family Poaceae; genus Guadua; species Guadua angustifolia. The sequence continues at coordinate 20,911,295 of CM070512.1, read as the reverse complement.
TTGGCAAAGTGCCTGTGCTCTAGGTGTCGGAATTATGCTCGGCATGGCAAGTCTGATATGGAGCGCCACCTATGCAAATATGATTTCATGCCGGATTATCAGACATGGTATGAGCATGGTGAGGCCCCGCAAGGACATATGTCCAATCCGGTCGATGCTTTCGATGCCCAGAGGATCTGATGGATGAAATGATGGGTGATTTTATTCAACAGTTTGAGGATCAACCCGAGCTGGAGGTTAAGGAATTCTTTAGTCTATTTTCAGCTTTGGAAGAACCTTGCATGAGTCCACGAGTGTTACGCAGTTTGCTGTCGTGACACGACTAATGGCTATCAGATCAAAGTACAACTTCTCTATAGGTTGTTACAATGATCTGATCGATTTGATATCTGAAATTCTACCAAAGCCTCATAAGATGCCCAAGGACTTCTACAACTCTAAAAAACTTCTGTCCGACCTTGGATTGCCTTACCAGAAGATTGATGTGTGCATCAATAATTGTATATTATTTTGGAAAGAAAATGCAAATGCAAATTACTGTACATCTTGCAAGAAATCTAGATATGTCGAGCTATTGAACGAAGAGGGAAGTGTGCTGCCAACAAGAGTACCAGTCAATATGTTACAATACCTGCCTCTCACACTAAGGCTCCAACGGTCATACTTATCAAAGTTGACTGCTCAGCATATGAGGTGGCATAAGGAATGCATACGTATCAACAAGGGTTCTATGGGTCATCCATCGGATAGAGTGGCGTGGAAGGAATTAGATAGATATGGCCCAGATTTCACCAAAGAACCTCGGAACGTATGAATTGGGTTGGCCACTAACGGTTTCACACCTTTCAACACAAGTGCAGCCTCATACTCTTGCTGGCTTGTCTTTGCAATTCCATATAATCTTTCTCCCTCGCTATGCATGAAGGATGAGTTTGTATTTCTAACCCTTGTCATACCAGGGCCTGATCATCCTGGAAAGCACTTAGATATGTTCATGCAGCCTTTGGTTGATGAGTTGAAGTAGTTGTGGAATGGGGTGAGGACATATGACAATAGTAGAAAAGAGTATTTTACCATGCGTGCCGCATATCTTTGGTCTATACAAGATTTTTCTGCATACGGCATGTTCTCGGGATGGAGCACACATGGTCGGCTATGTTGTCCAATATGCATGGATGATACTGATGCATTTTGTTTGAAAAATGGTGGCAAGTTCTGCTTGTTTGATTGCCATAGGCATTTCACGCCTCGTGATCACCCATTTAGAACGCAGAGAAATGCATTTCGTAAAGATACAATCATTACGAAGGGTCCACCGAAGCGTCGTACCGGCCATGAGATCGTTGCTTGGCATAATCAGCTAGTCCAAACAAATGATGGGTTTGAAGGGGTTAAAGAAACACACAATTGGACTCACATATCTTCCATTTGGAATCTTCTATATGCTAAATTTCTAATTCTTTTGCATAATATTGATGTTATGCATCAAGAACAAAATGTTGCGAAGAGCATCATCAGCATTTGTTTTGACTTCAAAGATAAGACAAAAGATAATATGAAGGCACGTAAAGATATGGCTGAGATATGTGACCGTCCATCCCTAGAGGTGAGAGAAGATAAAGAAGGACGTAGAGGGAAACCACGAGCTCCATATTGCCTTAAACCGGTAGAAAAGAAAGAGATATTTGTGTGGTTGAAGAATATCAAATTTCCTGATGGTTACGCATCAAACCTGAGGCGAGCGATGAGCATTGTAACTGGAAAGTTAAATGGTCTGAAGAGTCATAATTACCATATCTCTACTACTTCTAATTAGGAGTTGGTGACGGTCGTTCATTCTCTTTAGCGCATATCATCCGTTGGATCTAGCACGAACGGCTGAGATGGAAGTGGATTTCTACCTTGACTACTTTTAATTTGTATACTTTAATGAACTAATTTAATCATTCAACTATTACACATTCAAAGTGAATAGTATCATTCAGACAGGGTTAGTGATCTTTGCAAATAAATTTTTATCTTAAATTGAGTTTCTATTGTAATGCACAGGCACATGACCAGTTATAATAGAAAGGCTACTCCCTGTAATATTCTGTGGTTACTTCAAAGAAGAAGTTTGAACAATATTAGTAGAACTTAGTTTTTTTATAGGCAATTATGTACCAAGGAAGTATCCACTACAATGATGCAAAAATTGAAAAAGGATATCACGGTGATTATAAGCAAGATGGAGAAGGTATTCCCACCAAGCTTTATGAATGCAATGCAACATCTGTTGGTGCATTTGCCATATGAAGCGGAGGTTGGCAGTCCCGTGCAATACCGATGGATGTACCCAATAGAGCGAAATCTTAAATAAATTTGGGCAACCATCTGTAACAAGGCACGGGTTGAAGGATGTATCGCAGAAGCATTTTATCTCAAGGAGATATCGTACTACACAAGCACATATTTCACTGATGAACACAACATCAATATTCATATATGTCGGGACCCGAATATGCATATCCGGACCCTCTATGTATACTGCACTAGTCCAGGATCACGCTAGTGCACACATGCTCAACATTGGTGAATATCACAATCATACATAGCGGAAATAAGATAAAAGACATTATATACTAAATATTACCAGTTGAATGACCTTATGGTCAATTTACTTAACACGCCTCACAAGGTCAACAACAAATTGAACTGCAGCGGAAATGAAGACGTAGATAACCCTCAAGATACCACAAGCAATCGACAAGGCTCGCACCCTAAACATTCGCCCCTTCATGGTACACCTTCTTCGATCGATGATGTTGTAGGCAAGGGTGAGTACATAAAGCACTCAACAAGTTGTGCACAGAATGCAATTCTAACATAGCTATATGCAAGGCTTCTTCCAAAGAAAGGCTAAGTGGTTCATTTGCAGTAAAGCAGCAGTTATGAACAAATATAGTATATAGATTGCAAAGACAGTAATAAAACAAATAACAATAATAGATAGATTCAACATTTCTCAAGTAAACCAAATTTCTCATCCTAAGTCAAGATTCAACTTTCCATGGCAACCTGCCATCCATCCCAAGTTTTCATTTTTCAAAAGTCTAAACCCTTAACTGTAATCCCCGAGCATTGCTCAATACCGTGAGCACGGCTATCCGAATAGATTGTACAATCTGCAGAGGTTATGCACTTTACCCACACGACATGATCATCTTTTGTTGCCACGCGATTAACACACTTCCTTTGGTGTGTCGGTGAAGAGATCATGACAAAGCCTTTACAATGCTCTGTCTTAACTCAGTACCACCCGCTAAGGTTTCAACACTAGTGGGACTGGTTACCACATCCAGGGCCCCCCTCTTGCGCAATCTGGGTTCATTAACAAGGATGAACCACTCCACCATCGGTAGTACCAAGACTAAGACATTGCAAATTAGTCACTAGGTCAGCCCCATAACGTATATGTGGTTGCATGATTGACTCAGTCAAAGGCTCGCAAGGTGTCCTTAGGGTTGATCAAAGCAAGACATACACATACCCTCGCCCATCGGGCCCACCCTAGCATACCCGCCTTGCCACTTACTCCGATCTAAATTCATAACCACCCCAGCTTGATTACCAAGCACCACGTGCCATCAACAATTCAATATCGCTATGACATCCATTGCCACCACAACTCAATCTCATCGTGTGACCACACATGACACACAAATTCAGAACATTATTCCATATTCCATTAGTCAAGATTATTTATCAAAGATCCAAGTACATGTGATGACGTGGCATGGCTAAGCAATTCTAATTCAATCTAACCATCCATGTTGATTTATTATTAACCAACTATAGTGAACCAATCTAGGGTGACAAGTGGATCATGGCATACAATTGACAAGGTAGGGTGTAATTCAAAGGGGTATGATATCTAAATCTTAATTTAAATTGAAATCATTTGTACGGTCGAAATAACATGCAATATAGTTACAACAAAATAGCAACTATCTAATCATGGGTGCAACATGATCAAAGCACAACTTGCCTTAGGAAAACCCTTGTCCATGCTCTGGACCTTGGTCTTGAGTTGATGAACCTTCCCCGGTTGCGTCGCACAATTTCGTCTACGCGAAACGAGAAGAAATAGCAAATAAATACCAAAATCAAAGAACAAACATACTCTAAAAATCCAAAAAAAATTACCATTAGATAGATCTCAATTTTACAAATTTTTAGGAATTTGAATCACCTCAATCGGAGTTCGTATGAGGAAGAACGAGCCCTCGGAAGATTCAAATTCCTGAAAATTCATGAAATTGGAAAATACGAAATATCCGAATTATTTTTATAAAGAAAACCCGATTTAATCGCCATCGACGTCAAGATCTTCGCTGACCTGGTACGGTCGACGCGTGGCATGATCTTGGCCGTCTAAAACTAATCTAACAGTTCATGTTTAATCTACTACGTGGCGAAACAGCAACCAACGGATCTAGATCAGACGGTGACAGGTACCCGAGTATTTTACTGTTGACCTAGTTGACGTGGCGCAATCGTAACCTCTTATTTAAAATCGAACGGTGCCCACTTACCCGTGTTGAGTGCTATTTACCGAGTCGACGTGGGCGAATCCGGCGCGTCCGTGGAAGATCCAACGGTCGAAAACCTTTGAACTCGGCGATGAAAACCCGACGACGCTGGTTCACCGGAGTTGAAGATGAAGACGAGCCCGACGGTGATCCGGCGCTTCCCGGCGACGAAGAAGTAGCGGAATTGATTCGTCTTGACGCGGCGAGTTCGGAACTGGCTTCCAATCGGCGGAAAACATTCCCGGCGGCGACGAAACTCGGCGCAAAGTCCTTCGGCACTCTGGCGAGCTCTCGGGCTTCAACGGTGACTCCTCGGATGACGATTCTTCAGCGAGAAGGCGCGGCGCACACGGGTGATCCTCGGGAGGGGCGCTGGTCCTAAATACCCCGGAGCGACGCAGACGGCCGGAATCTGTGGTCGGCGGCGGCGGCGCCGCTCGAGCGGGACTCGGAGTCCGGGTTGAAGACGAGGATCCACAGCCGTGCGATCTCGATCCGACAGCCCGGATAGGATAGGGTTTCCGAATCGGTATGGGCGTTTATTGACCGCACGAATCTAATCTAACGGCCCACGGCGCTAGGGTTTATGGAACCGGCGCGGCATGATGAAGCCCGTCGGATCTTGATCCAACGGTCCACGACGGCCGCTCACGCCAAGACAATGATGGGTCAAGACAATAAGCGTTTACAAGATCGGGCCGAGCCCAACACTGCTCAAGCTTAATTACTCGGGATTTTGATTTAAAATAAATAAGAAAAATAATTTGATTTATTTAGGTAGTAAATATACGTAAAAATTCCAAGAAAATCTCAAAAATACCTTGAGCTATTCTCGACTTAAATAAAATATTTTTAGCAAAATTTATTTTAAATTTTCTATTTATAATTATTTCTTGACAAAAGACAATATATTTTAATTTGAAATAATTCCAATAAATCTCGGAAAATCCAAATAAAACCAGAAAATTCATAAAAAGCATAAATGGCAATAAAATACTATTAACTAAATGAAAAGGCTAAAATTTGGGATGTTACAAACCTCCCCCGTTAACAGAATCTCGACCCCGAGATTCAGGGCTGACTAGAGAATAGATTCAAAAATTTTGCCTTCAGATCCTATTCACGCTCCCAGGTTGCTTCGTTTTCTGAGTGATTGCTCCATTGATCTCTGCAAAAGCGAGTGGACTTGTTTCTGGTCCTACGCTCCATTACGTTCAGAATCTTAATCGGGTGCTCCTTGTAAGTCAGGTCCTCCTGCAACTCGATTGCTTCCAACGGCGTTTGCTCTGCTGGCACTCTGAGACGTTTCTTAAGCTGTGACACATGGAACACATCATGGACTCCTGCTAACGACTGGGGCAATTCCAGTTGATATGCAACCTCTCCTCGACGGTTCAATATCTTGAATGGCCCAACATACCTAGGTGCGAGCTTCCCTTTGACGTGGAACCTTTTTACACCTTTTAGGGGAGTAACCCTGAGATACACGAAATCATTGGGTTCAAAACCCAAATCACGACGGCGATTGTCAGTATAACTCTTCTGCCTTGACTGTGTTGCTCTCAGTCTTTCTCTGATCATGGCAACTTGTTCTTCAGCCTCTCTGAGCATTTTAGGCCCAAACTCTGAACGCTCCCCCGTTCTATTCCAATTTTAATGGGGTACGACAATCACGACCCTATAAGGCTTCAAATGGTGACATCTGCAACCTAACCTGGTAACTGTTGTTTTAACTTAACTCGTGATATTGCGTATTGATACCAGACGTGGCGAAGCTAACGCACAAGCTCTCAACATATCTTACGGAATCGATTAACTCTTTACGCTTGACTATCAAGATGCAAATGATAATCATCATCAATTCCACGCGAGTTCCCATTCCGTCATGTAACTTGTTCTAAAATCTCGAGATGAACTGGATACCTCTATCAGACACAATCTTCTTGGGGCACCTCATGCAGTTACTCAATCCCTAACATATACAGATCTGCCGAAGGACCCTTTTGAATACATAGTCTCCAGCGGTGTGGAACGAGCAACTTTGGTCAATCAATCAATAATGATTCCTCCGAATTCGTATCCTTTATGGTCAATTCACACTAGGGGTCCTTTTAGTGATTTGCCTCCCATTTCCACTCAGGGATCTACAATGATTGCAATGAGTCCTTAGGTCTCTAATGTATGGCCTTTATTCTCTAACACACATTACATCGAATATCATATCCAATAGCTTCGCTCTTCACCTTAGGCCACCAAAACTTTTCCTTTAGACCTCAATACATTCTGGCACTTTCGATGAATCGATTACTTAGAAGCATGGGCTTCTCAAGTATCATCTCGCTTAGGATCTTCCTTTCCCAAGACACCGGTTCAACCCTAAATCCTCATGGTATCCCACTCGCTCAAAATTCGCTTCTTGGCTGTTTCTTCTTCCCTTGACTTGATTTTGTACTTCTTCTCCTTCAACTTCTTATGATTCGATCTTCTAAGGTTGATTTTATTTCCAAGGCAGCTATGAAACTTTGTCGAATATCTCCGATTTCGCCTCTCAATTCTTCGCATAACCCTAGTTAACTGCTTATTATCAATATATTCAAGATCTGCACTGCGGCCTCATACTCAATGTCGACTACCACATTGGCCTTACTAGAGTGCCCATGGATTCTGACACTAGCATCTTTGATCATTTCCAGCCATTTTCTTTGTTCCATATTAAGGTCTGACTGAGTAAATATATAACTTAGAGTCTTATGATTCCCATCTATCCTCGTTGAAATAGTGACACCATATTTCCAATTCGTGCACCACGATAGCTAACTCCAAGTTATATGTAGGGTAATTCTCCTCATGCTGTCTCAATTGCATCATTGCATAGGCAACAACCTTGCCATTTGCGTCGACTCGCATCCCAGATCATGCCTAGAAGCATCACCATATATGTCAAAACTGTTCCGCACTGCTGGTAATACTAACATAGGTGTTCATGTTAACCGCTTCTTCAACTTCCGAAAACTCTTTTCCAAACTCTGGCGTTCATGCAATTTTTTCTTTTTAACAATCTCGTAAGAGGTATAGCTGTTGTCGAAAACCCTTCTATGAACCAGCGATAATATCTTGCCATTCCTAGAAACTACGAATCTGATCAACAACTTTGTTTGCTTCCAATGTAACACAACTTCTACCTTGCTTGGTTCAACAATAACTCCTTTAGCAGTCTTTGCGTGGCTAACAAAATTCAATCCTTTTCTTCCAGAAATCACACCTGTTGAACTTAGCGTACGACTGCTGCTCTCGCAAAAACTCATCTCAAGGTTCTGCATGTTTTTCCTCTTGTCTTTAGAGTATACCGGAATGTCATCTATTTGGCGATCATGAATTTATCCCAATAATCCATAACCACCTTAGTCATCATGTTCATGAAGTATGCGGGGGCATTGGTCAATTCAGGAGATATGGCCAAAACTATACTGTCTATATATGTTGTCGATCCTGACATTGGATACTTGTTTTCAATCTTTTTCTTTATTTAGAGCACGATTCAGTGCACTTTTCCGATCTTACATTTTCCTTTTTGATAGACAAGAGCTCCCATGGTACGCACTAGGTTTCTCAAAACTCTTCCTAGAACTCTTCAATATGTTTTTCCATTTCCCCACTAATTCTTTTGTAGATATTCGACATGGTCTTCTTGCTATTGGTGTTGTACCGGGTACTAATTCGCTCACGAACTTGATCTTTCGATATGACGGCACACCAGGCAATTTCAAAGTATTTTCTGACATTTGGTGCATCTTCTAATTGGCAAATTCCACACTATTATCCATCAGCTGGCTAACACGAACTGTCATCACTTGAAATTTCCCCCTTTTTTTCTTCCTTCAGGGTTTTAAATCGATATACTCTTCACCAAAATAGCCTTATGTCCGAAAGCATCCACTAACTTCCGTGATAACCTCAAAGGTCTAAGTATCCAACACAATATGATTTGCTTGGAACTCCACTCACTCAATAAGTACTGAACTCTCAACAACCTGGTTATATCTAGCACAACTGAGCACTTACTGCCAATGACAAATCCTCTGGTTAACAAGTTCAGGCTGGGTACCACTAAACTAGCCACCATTACACATGCATTATTTTCAGGTGACCAAACGCAAGAATACTCTTAGAGAAATATCTAATCATCATTTTACATTATTGCTTCTCATTCCAATACTCCGTATACCAATGTATCAACCCTCTCTGCTTTATTCCTTTTGATGAGGAAACCTTTACATGGAGTTCATTACTAATCCCTCTACTTCACAAATGGGGTTACGACATTGCACTAGGTAAAATCACGGCTCCTTACTTCCTTAACTTAGCATTGGCGTTGGGGTTTTGACAGGGACGGAGTTGTGATTGACTTGAGCCAATGCGATTGCTTTCCTTTGAGGGCATTTACTGGCAAAATGCTCAAAGTTTATGGCAAATATAGCGAGTCTAGGGTGAACTTTCTTTTTGAGCATTCAATGATTGGAAGAGTATCTTTACCTAGACGCCTTTTCTTCAATTGGTTTCTCGGCAAATTTCTCTTGCAACTTCACCGCCACTCTTGGCATTATGTACTTAATCGAGGTAATTTCCGATATCCACTATCAGAGAAAATATTTGTCTTCTCTGTGGACATCGATTAGCATAATGGCCTTTTGGCGACAGTTGTAGCACACAATGTCGCTCTTCCCGTGATTCATTACTTCCTGATTCGCAACACATCCCCTAGTAAAACGATCTTCTTCACCATACAAGGGACCTACTGTGGGCGAGAGCCACTTACTGGTTTCCCTGATTAGGGTCGATAGGTTTAGGAGGGTGTATTTTTAATTCTCCAAGCGACGTCTTCTGTGCAACTAACTTTCCCCTTCTTATTGATAATTCTCGAGCAACTAGGGTACGTAGATTCTTCCGTTGATGTTGGATCACGGCAGTAACTATCGGATCCAGGGGACACTGAGGTGGGCAATGGTCTCATCCTTCACAAAGGTAACATGTGATGCCGCTCATAGGACATTTTCCAGGAGAATGACTTCCTTCACAACTGAAGCAATTGATCGCATGCTCGTCAGCGGTATGTCCTATTTCTCCACAACGAATGCATGCACGATCTTCTAAATTGTTTGGTTGACAGCATCTCATTGAACAATGTCTAGACTTCAAACAAGGTGCAGGGGTAGCGTCCTCCTCTAAATTCACTGTGATCATCCCATTTCTTGGTGGAGCAAAGAGATCATGAAAAGCAGCAACAAATTCATTCCAAGTAATATTCTGTGGGGCTTCATGGTTTGCACAATAGCATTTCCACCATTCAACGGCAACTCCTCGTAACTGGTATGAAGCATACAAGACCTTCTCATCACTTCTGCACTGAGCTATGAGTAGCTTCCTCTCAATGGTCTTGAGCCAATCTTCTGCTTCCAAAAATGAAGCATTCCCTGAAAATGTTGGCGGACGAGTCCTTATGAATTTTGATAACCTTGAGTCAGCACAGGGTTCATTGATAACAGTTCGGGATGCTTTGCTGACATCAGCTTGATTAGTCATATTCTGCATTTGCTTTATCATCGCCTGCATTAACTGAGTCTGAGTAGCCAAAAACTCTCTAAAATTCTGCATATCTATCTGTAGTGATGGTTGAAGAACTGATCTTTCCTTAGAGTTTCCATTGAGTTGATTCTCACTTCCACTAGCTCCATTGCTATCACTATTTTGAACCATCTGCTTGATTATCTTACAGGGGTTAGGTGAGAGAGAAAATAGCATAGGTAAGAAGTAGAGATCCTAATACAGGGGAGATAGGTTTAACCCAATAACTTAAGCAATCAATATTAATAACTTGGTATGGTTGCTTATGTAAGCCTAAAAGCTTTGCAACACATACTGCACACCCAGCAATCAAGAAGAACCAATTCAACCTAAACACACAAAACTACCGTCTACATGGGCGGCACTTCTATCTTAGGAAACGCGACTCCCACACATGAGTCTCAACTGGCTACTTGAAGCATTGAGTCTTCTAGCTCTTGAAACGCTTCATTGATCCGCTCTTCCATGAGCTTGATGATTCTTTCCTTCGTAATCTTTATGGTCGCAGCAGGCACTCGATGCCATCTCCTAAAGTGGGGTATATCATTTTCTACTTAAGATAACTCAGGTAAGATTTTAACTCAATTCAGCAGAGGTAAGAGAAAGAGATTTCAGCAAAGGACAAGAAAGAATTTTTGGTAAGGACAGAAATAGAAGAATGAGATAAGTCAAGAACACATTATTCTTTCGGGTTAGGTCTTTTACTTTAGAAAATAGTTTTGAAGGACCTATAGGGACGACCAACAATCTAGGGTCAAGACCTACAGTCAGTATGGCTCTGATACCACCTTTGTCGGGACTCGAATATGCATATCCGGACCCTCTGTGTATATTGCACTAGTCCAGGATCACGCTAGTGTACACAGGCTCAACATTGGTGAATATCACAATCATACATAGCGGAAATAAGATAAAAGACATTATATACTAAATATTACCAGTTGAATGACCTTATGGTCAACTTACTTAACACCTTGCCTCACAAGGTTTGAACAACAAATTGAACTGCATGATGAAATGAAGACGTAGATAACCCCTCAGTATACCATAGGCAACTGACAAGGCTCGCACCCTAAACATTCGTCCCTTCATGGTACACCTTCTTCGGCACTTATGATGTTGTAGGCAAGGGTGAGTACATAAAGCACTCAACAAGTTGTGCACAGAATGCAATTCTAACATAGCTATATGCAAGGCTTCTTCCAAAGAAAGGCTAAGTGGTTCATTTGCAGTAAAGCAGCAGTTATGAACAAGTATAGTATATAGATTGCAAAGACAGTAATAAAACAAATAACAATAATAGATAGATTCAACATTTCTCAAGTAAACCAAATTTCTCATCCTAAGTCAAGTTCAACTTTCCATGGCAACCTGCCATCCATCCCAAGTTTTCATTTTTCAAAAGTCTAAACACTTGACTGTAATCCCCGAGCATTGCTCAATACCGTGAGCACTGCTATCCGAATAGATTGTACACTCTGCAGAGGTTATGCACTTTACCCACACGACATGATCATCTTTTGTTGCCACGCGATTAACACACTTCCTTTGGTGTGTCGGCGAAGAGATCATGACAAAGCCTTTACAATGCTCTATCTTAACTCAGTACCACCCGCTAAGGTTTCAACACTGGTGGGACTGGTTACCACATCTAGGGCCCCCCTCTTGCGCAATCTGGGTTCATTAACAAGGATGAACCACTCCACCACTGGTAGTACCAAGACTAAGACATTGCAAATTAGTCAGCTAGGCTGCCCCATAACAGACATGTGGTTGCATGATTGACTCAGGTCAAAGGCTCGCAAGGTGTCCTTAGGGTTGATCAAAGCAAGACATACACATACCCTCTGCCCATCGGGCCCACCCTAGCATACCTGCCCTTGCCACTTGCTCCGATCTAAATTCATAACCACCCCAGTTGATTACCAAGCATCACGTGCCATCAACAATTCAATATCGTTGCGTGACATCCATTGCCACCACAACTCAATCTCATCGTGTGACCACACATGACACACAAATTCAGAACATTATTCCATATTCCATTAGTCAAGATTATTTATCAAAGATCCAAGTACATGTGATGACGTGGCATGGCTAAGCAATTCTAATTCAATCTAACCATCCATGTTGATTTATTATTAACCAACTATAGTGAACCAATCTAGGGTGACAAGTGGATCATGGCATACAATTGACAAGGTAGGGTGTAATTCAAAGGGGTATGATATCTAAATCCCAATTTAAGTTGAAATCATTTGTACGGTCGAAATAACATGCAATATAGTTAAAACAAAATAGCAACTATCTAATCATGGGTGCAACATGATCAAAGAACAACTTGCCTTAGGAAAACCCTTGTCCATGCTCTGGACCTTGGTCTTGAGTTGATGAACCTTCCCCGGTTGCGTCGCACAATTTATCGTCTACGCGAAACGAGAAGAAATAGCAAATAAACACCAAAACCAAAGAACAACAAACTCTAAAAATCCAACAAAAATCACCATTAGATAGATCTCAATTTTAAATTTTTTTAGGAATTTGAATCACCTCAATTGGAGTTCGTATGAGGGAGAACGAGCCCTCGGAAGATTCAAATTCCTGAAAATTCATGAAATTGGAAAATACGAAATATCCGAATTATTTTTATAAAGAAAAACCCGATTTATCGTCATCCGACGTCGGCGATCTTGCTTAACTGATACGATCGATCGTGTACGATCTTGGCCGTCTAAAACTAATCTAACGAGCTCATGTTTAATCTACTATGTGGCTAAACAAAGAACCAACGGATCTAGATTGGGCGGTGACAAAATTCGAGTATTTTACTGTTGACCTAGTCGACGTGGCACAATCGTAACCTCTTATTTAAAATAGAGCAGTGCCCACTTACCCGAGCTGAGCGCTATTTACCAAGTCGACGTGGGCGAATCCGGCGCGTCTGTAGAAATCCAACGGTCGAAAATCTTTGAACTCGGCGATGAAAACCCGGTGACGCTGGTTCACCGGTGTTGAAGACGAAGACGAGCCCGACGGTGATCCGGTGCTTCCCGGCGAGGAAGAAGTAGCGGAACTGATTCGTCTTGACGTGGCGAGTTCGGAACTGGCTTCAAATCGGCGGAAAACGTTCCCGGCAGCGACGAAACTCGGCGCAAAGTCCTTCGGCACTCCGCGAGCTCTCAGGTTTCAATGGCGACTCCTCGGATGACGATTCTTCAGCGAGAAGGCGCGGCACACACGGGTGATCCTCGGGAGGGGCGCTGGGTCCTTAAATACCCCCGAGCGACGCGTACGGCGGCTGGAATCCGTGTCGGCGGCGGCGGCGGCGCGTTCGAGCGGGACTCGGAGTCCGGGTTGAAGACGACGATCCACAGCCGTGCGATCTCGATCCGACGGCCCGGATAGGATAGGGTTTCCGAATCGGTATGGGCGTTTATCGACCGCACGATGCTAATCTAACGGCCCACGGCACTAGGGTTTATGGAAACAGTGCGGCCTGATGAAGCCCGTCGGATCTTGATCCAACGGTCCACGACGGCTGGCTCACAGCAAGATAGCGATGGGTCAAGACAATAGCCCACAAGATCTTGGGCCGAGCCCAACACTGTTCAAGCGAATTACTCGGGATTTTCGATTTAAAATAAATAAGAAAAATAATTTGATTTATTTAGGGTAGTAAATATACTAGAAAAATTCCATGAAAAATCTCAAAAATACCTTGAGCTATTCTGGACTTAAATAAAATATTTTTAGCAAAACTTTATTTTAAACTTTTCTATTTATAATTATTTCTTGAAAAAAGACAATATATTTTAATTTGAAATAATTCCAATAAATCTCAGAAAATCCAAATAAAACTAGAAAATTCATAAAAAGCATAAATGTCAATAAAATACTATTAACTAAATGAAAAGGCTAAAATTTGGGATGTTACAATATACCACAATATCACACCTCTCAAGACATTCCTGCTAGTAATCTGAAAATATTCTAGTGGAAAGGCAAGGTTGTTGGTGGAAGTTCGAATCACGCTCTACCTTCGGAGGAATGGAATGCCACATTGTTATATATGTATGCGAACATTGAGGAAATTGACAAGTATTTGAATAAGTATTAACATTTCTAACTTTCTTTCTTGACCAATATTGTAACTTCAATAAATTTTCGATAGATTGTTTGATCAACAATATTGGAGATCAACCCAACAACCTACCCCTAAACAACTGGACAAATTACGACGTGAAGGTTTACGAGGAGGCCCCAATTTTGTGACATGGTTTCGATAACATGTAAATTTCTTTCAACACATACAAATATTTCATTAAGTTAAATATATGGTTGAACGAACGCTCCACCTCTTGTAGTGTATGAGTGACAACACCGTTCATGAAGACCTAGCACAGCTATCCCATGGAAGCATTACAGTGAAGAGCTTTGGACGCTATGATGTAAATGGATTTTGCTTTCGCTCTGCAAAATTTGAAGCAACACATCCACAATTAGCGACAACAAATAGCGGAGTTGTCACTAAAGCCTATGATGTGAATGGGCGCCAAACAGAGTACTATGGTGTGATTCAAAACATAGTAGAATTCAAGTTCAGGGGAGCTAAAGATCTGAGAGTAGTCTTCTTTTATTGTGACTGGTTTAGTATAGTACCAGGGGTAGGGATAAAAAGTAACAACAAAGTTGGTCTGGTTGAAGTTAATCATCAATCACGTCTCACTGGCTATGATCCATTTGTGATTGCTCATCAAGTTGAACATGTGTATTATTTGTCGTATCCATGTACCTTGCAAAACTTATCATCTTAGTGGGTTGTTCAAAAGGTTAATCCCCCTGGTCGTTTGCCAACTCCTAGAGGCGACGACTATGGTAAAACTGATGTTGATAACACCGTTCATGAAGCATATCAAACAGATGGTTTACCAAGCTCCTTTCAGGTTGATCTTGGGTTGGGAATTGATGAAATAGTTGGCGATACAACAGATGTTATTGTTGAAAATGTTTGAAGCAAGAAACGCTCTCGTCGTGGCTCAAATGGCTCGCAAAATGGTCATAGATCCATGCCTCGTCATGGTAGTTGTCGAGGGTTGTTACCGACAATAATGAAAAGGGGGCTAGGCGCTAGATCCAAACTTCGATGGTAGCACAAGACACGGAATTATCTGAGTTCGGGCTCTCACGGTGGAGATAATACCCTAGTCACGTGTCTCAGGGATTATGATCGGCTAGCTTATTCACCGATGATCTTGTCTTTTCTTCTTAGTCCCTCCTTTATATAGCGTATGAGGCGGTTTACAAAAGAGAGTCCTGCTCGGACTCGAGGTGGAGTTCCATATCTATCCCGACTACGTATTAGTTTGGATTACAATCATCTCCTGCCTAATACAACTCGGTTTCCTTAACTAGGGTCTGTTATGATTCTTCATGCCTTGATCAGTCCAAGCTGCCTCTGGCCTCCTGCAGTCGGCCTGGCACAACTTCATCTGGTCAAGCCGCAGCTCGCCTTGTGGGCCCCTGAGTATACCTACCCCACAAGAGTCCCCGAGTGCTTCATGATCGAGTGCCTTCCTGCGGTCAAGTATTCTCGAGTGATTTTAGCCGAGTGCTTGTTGCCGGGCAAGGAGGTCACGAAGAACTTGATGAAATTCTTGGTGCGTCTATTCCGAGCCGTCTCTGACCCAGTTTACCAGGCCGACTCATTACTTGGTATGCTTCGTCTTGCGATCAGATTCTACCGAGTGGTATTAGTGCATGCGGGCGCATAACCCTTGGCCTTTTTATAGAACGCGTCTTAGCCTGCCCATCGGGCATCCATCGTCACCCTTCTTGGGGTCACACGATCATCATACCTTGTAGGCATTTATTTTTGGAGTCATCTTTATGGTACCTGATTTTGTTCTATGAACGTTATCAGTTTCCGGCCTATCATGAGGCATACCATAAGAGGATGTTATTCTTTGGGCGGTACCCGTAATCCCGTGTGTCACGGGCGTCTGGCTTTTGGCCCATCTTGGGGCATACCGCTTCCTAATTCGATTTTTTGGGCCATTGGCGGTCGTGCACGACGTGCGTGCCCGCCGGCCCACCCTGAAGTGCTCCCTAGGGCGGTTTCAGGACATAGGTAAGGTGATGCGGTTTCCCGCTCGTGGCGAGGATCGGCGCCACTTCCCCATCAATATGGAGAAAATGAAGTGGCTTCGCACTGTTCCCACTTGCCCCTTTGTTCTTCAATCTTTTTCCCTCGCGACCTCCGCCGCTAGGGTTAGCTCTTCTTGTTACCCTAATCTCATGCGATCGCGGGGTTTCTTCGTTCAAGGATGTCATCTCCCTCTCCCGCAACCGTTCACCCGTCCGCCTCGACCAAGGATTGGGCTACCTCGATTAACGACGAGAGGCGATCGGAGGATTTAGTAAGCGTCGGCGTTTTTCCGCCATTGGTGATGCTCGCTGCCCGCCCTGCTGCAGGTGAATTTTGCCCTACCCCCCGTGCTGAAGAGGTAGTCGTCTTTGAATCCTTCTTTATGCGTGGGCTTGGTCTTCCGGCATCCCCCTTTCTTCGCGGCATTCTAGAGTTCTATGGGATCGAGCTAACTCATCTTAACCCTAACTCCATTCTCCAAATCGCTGCCTTCGTCAACCTTTGTGAGTCCTTCCTTGGTATTCGCCCCCATTTTAATCTCTTTCGCCACCTTTTCCTCCTTAAACCCTTTCCTAATAAGAACTCTCCTAAAGTGGTTGGGGGTGCCGGGTTCCAACTGAGGGATGGTATGAAAAAGCCTTATTTCAATATTCCTTTCAAGACCTCGAATAAGGGTTGGCACCAAGAGTGGTTTTATTGCGCCAATCCTGACCCTCCATTGCCCGCCTTTACTGGGACGCCACCCAAACCTTCTCCTGACTGGACATCGCTTCCCCGAGATGATGGGATGGACCAAGTAATTGATCTCATGGGGCTGATTGCTGAGTTGAAAGGAAATGGACTTACTGGTATGGTCGTCATTGCCAACTTTTGTACTCGCCGAATTCAGCCTCTCAAGGATCGAGTTCATCCTGGGTATGAATATGAGGGCCCCAACGATCCTACACGGGTGGTTTCTGGGGAAATTACTTCCGCGGTATTCTTCGGTCGTGCCGCTGATTTCTTCGCCCCGAACGAGAAGATCGTCGTTCCCAGAAGCCCGAGGCCTTTTACAAAGCTCAATCCTGCACCTCCGGTAAGGGATCTCCGTCGTCTCCCCGTGCTGAATCTTCTGACTTCTATTAGGACCTTGATCTGAATATGTGTCTTCTTTTTCATACTTTGCAGGGGCGTGATGCCTTCTTTTCTAATGCGCCACTCCCTGAATTCCCCGTTCATAAGGGTGACAAACGAAACTTCCCCGCCCGTGCTTCTTCCGCTGCTCCGAGTGCGAAGCGGAGTAGAGTGAACGATCCTGGCGATGATCCGTGCGGGAAAGGAAAAAATCCGGTTGTTTGCAAGGCTAAGAGGAAGCAGTCGGCAAAAGATGTACGTCTGACTGGTGGTCCGAAGATCCGGGACCCTACTACCGTGCAGCCTCCTCCCCCGGCTTCTTCCTCTTCAAGTCAGTCTGTGGGACCCGAAGTATTTAAGCCCGGCTCATCCTTGATTGAAAGTGTGCCTTCGTCTGCGACGCGACTGGCTCCCTTGTTTGTTCGCAAGCAAAGTATGCCTGCAAGAACTTCTGCTGGTAGTCCTTCTGGCCGGAGGGGTTTAAAATGCAAAATAACAAGATCCCACAGGTTGGATTTTCTTGCTATCTCTTCCTTGTTCCCCCCAGACCGCGTCTTGATCGCTTCTTCTCGTAGGGATCCTGTTGATGAAGTCCTTCATGAAGCGCCGCCTCTGGATTCTCCGGCGGTCGCTCATGGTGGTGACCATGGCACCACGGAGGCCGAAGGGTTGGTTGATGCTGTATCTACTGCTTCTAACGTTGCCGCGGAACCAGTTGGGATGGTTATTCCGACAGCCCCCGAGGCTACAAGCAACGAAGCCGATTTGGAGCCAAGTGGTTCCCGACCGCCTCGCCTTCTTGGTCCGACTGTCTGTGCCGCGTCCCCCGTCAATGCTGTCGTTCCTCCTTTGTCACCAGAAGATCCTCCCTCGCCCCTTTGCCCATCGCCACCGTGTGGAGAAATCCCTCCGCCTCCTCGCCCGAAATCTCTGGTGCAAGATGCGTTTGTTGATGATGATGGTGATGTGGTCCTTTTGGATGGCGAGGACGAGGACAAGGATTGGGAGTCGTTCTGCGATGCCGCCTACACCTGTTACCGTCTTGGCAATGTGAGTTGTCTGCGTTTTCTTTGGGAGTTTCCTTTTTGTTTTGCTTGAAGCCTATTGTTTCTTTGTCATCTTCAGCGCCTGTCGTCTTTCGTCAAAGACCGGAACTTCCTTCTTCGTAAATTGCTCCCGAGGATGAAAATGAGGAAGGATTATGCTGCCGAAGTTGAGCAGATTCGTACTGAGCTGGAGGAAGAGCTCACACGCACCCGCGTGGAGAACCGAGAAGAACTGGAAGGACTTCGAAGTCGGGTCCAATCGCTCGAGGTGGAGAAATTGAGTCTGACTAATCTTTCTGATGGTAATCTTCTTTGTCCAAGTGCCTTGAGCCCCAATTCTATTCTTTGTCTTCAGGTGCCTTGGTCCTTGCCTTTTTCAGATTTCCGGGAAAAGCTCGAATCGTCTCTTTCCCGAAATGAGGAACTGAAGAGGGCTGAGGAGGATGCCAAGAAAGAAGTGGCCAAGCTGACAAGAGAGTTGGAAGGTGTGGTCCCAATTTTGTCTTTTGCCCCGTCGCTCTTCTTTTGGCAGTCTCGGGCTTACCCGATTGGTATCTTCGATTGCTCGTCAACTTCATAAGCCCGATGCAGTGCTCTTGACGACAAGATCAAGTATACTGAGGCGCGAGTCAACCGTCTCAAACGACTTACGAGAGGATCTTTGCGAATCCTAAATCGACAAAGCGGACCGCCGACGTTCCTTATGACGCCGATATCACAATTGAGAGGTGGAAGAAACCCTAAGAAGCTTATCACAAGCATTTGGAAGACATTGCGACATAAGCGCTTTGCCGGTGTTGGCGATCACCAAGTCCTTGTATCCGCGGGTGGAGTTTGAGGCTGTCAAGGAGGGATTTGCCCGTACTGTTGATGACAATCAAGCACTCGCCCTTATGAATGAATTAAGGACACTGCTTTTGTTTTAGTTAAAAACTTGGACCTGGGTCCTGTGTAGTCTTCTGTTTTGTGCTGAATTTGCCCCGCGGTTTTTTGTTCCTTTGGGATGATTATTGAAAAAATTCCCCTCGGGCTTGAATTCGCCTTGCGAAAATGTCTTGCTTCTGCCCTAATGCACTCGTTGGTTCCCGGCCCATTAGGAGGCGTGTCTGGCATCCAGGCCTATTTTGAAGTCTTCGATCATCATGCGTTTGACCCCCTCCTCGAGACATGTGCGACGTTACGTTTAGCACGTCCGGGAGGTGAATTGTTCCCGCCTCAATGACAGGCGTCGTTTTGAGCGATAGCGAGTCTCTCTCCAGGGACAGACGTTGCCTCGTATAAGAGTGAACTCAGCCTCGGTTTTTGCGATTTGCAGCGTACTACCGCTCTCCACCGGCTCGTTCCTCTTCTTTTCTTCAAGAACTTCTTCTTGTTTCTTTGAAACACTCGTCCGTTCGCCTTCCTATTTGCTTGATTTCTTCGCTTTTCGTGCTCCTGGAATTGTGACTGACGGGTGATCGTTCGTCTTTTTTGCAAGTTCCTTTCTTCTTATTCATGGATTCTTCTTCTTCTTCTTCTTCTGGGGACTTCTCTCCCTTGTCTCTCTCTCCTGAATCCCCGGGTCCGCCGGTTCAGCCGTGGATCGAGAATCTGCTCTTTAATTTTGGAGATGACGCCCCTGCGTAGCCGGAGGACGATCTTGCCGAACTCTGGGCTGAATATTATCTCGCCATGGCGGAGGCTACGGAGCAGGAGGCCGTCGCCCGGGATGCCGCCGCTGTTGATGTCCTGATCGAGGTCATTCCTAGGTTTATCGGAGCTAGGCATGCCCTTATTGCAGCCGTCGGCCGCGCGCGCCGGGGGTAGTTTTCTTTTTTTATCTCTGCAAAGAAAATAGCACTTTTGTTGTACATATTTTGTATGGTATCTGGACAATGCTGGACTTTTTGTAAGACTGTCTTAGTTGAGGCCTGCCCTCTCTTTTTCCTTATTTAGATCTTTTCGACTTTTCCGAGTGGTCTTCTTCCTTCCTTATGTTTAGGTACCCCGTCCGATTAGTCTAGCGTCCGAGCATCACGAGTTGGCGCCTGGCTCTTTTCCCTCGGGCATGCTATTGGGTAACTAGATTTTTTCGTTTGGGGTGTCACAATCAAAAGTTTTAGAGCACTCGGACTTAGCCGCGATCATAGGATTTTAGAAAATAGAAGATGGTTTGCACGCGGGGTTGCACATGTGCAACACTATTAGGTGTAGCCCCCGACTTACTGCTTAATTGAGAAGCAATTGAGTAGCAAGTCAATTGAATAAAGAATTCTGATATATGACCTCTCTTGAGACAAGTAATCTTCCCAGCTAAGTTGTGCATGCGCAACACTATTAGGTGTAGCCCCCGACTTACTGCTTAATTGAGGAACAATTGAGTAGCAAGTCTAGGAAAAGTTTCCACGTTCTTAAAACATTTTAAGGGTAAAAACGGCGTAGTTGTTCTATGTTCCACGAGTTGCTGATGATGGCGCCGTCTTCTCGCTTAAGCCTGTAAGCTCCCGGACGTGTCACTTCATCGACGATGTAGGGGCCTTCCCAATTGGGAGAAAACTTGTGCTCGTGCTTCTGACTCTTTATTAGGACCAAATCCCCCTTGGAGAACGCCCGATTTCGGATGTTTCGATCATGGTAGCGACGCAGGGCCTGAAGGTATCTGGCCGACTGGATCGCGGCGACCTCCCGTGCCTCCTCTAGTCGATCGATGTCTTCCATTCTGCTTTCTTCGGACTCGGCCTCCTTGAAATTCCGAACCCGGGGGGATCCATAGGTCAATTCGGTGGGGAGGACCGCTTCTGAGCCGTATACCAGGAAAAAAGGTGACTGCCCGGTGGCCCTGCTGGGGGTGGTTCTCAGCCCCCAGAGTACCGAAGGCAATTCTTTTACCCATCGGGTGGCGTACGGTTTGAGACGATCGAAAATTCACGCTTTTAAGCCCTGTAGCACCATGCCGTTTGCCCTTTCTACCTGACCGTTGCTCTTCGGATGGGCCATGGAGGCGAAGCAAATTTTGATGCCGAGCTCGTCGCACTAGTCTTGAAATTCTTCTCGTCGGAATTGGGTCCCATTGTCCGTGATGATCCTGTTTGGCACGCCGAACCTTACCACGATTTCTTGAAAAAATTCTTTGGCTTTGGCCGCCGTGATTGTAGCTACTGGCTTTGCTTCTATCCACTTGGTGAATTTATCGACGGCGACAAAGAGATGAGTAAAGCCGCCTTGAGCTTTCTTCAATGGGCCGACCATGTCAAGCCCCCAGACTGCGAACGGCCAAGTGATTGGAATTGTCTGCAGCTTCTGAGCGGGCATGTGTATTTGGCAAGCAAAAAACTGGCATCCTTCACAGGTTCAGACGATGTCTTCCGCATCAGTCACAGCGGTCGGCCAGAAGAAGCCTTGCCAATATGCCTTGCCCACCAGCGTGCTTGATGCTGCGTGATGCCCACAGATTCCCGAATGAATTTCTCTGAGCAGGCTTTTTCCTTCTTGTTCTGATATGCATCGCCTTAGGACTCCGGAGGCACTTTTTCGAAACAATTCTTCTCCTACTACCATGTAATTCTTGCTACGTCGCGAGATGCGTTCTGCCTCTGTTCGATCTTCTGGAAGCTCATCTCTTAACAAGTAATTGAGAAAAGGAGCCGTCCAATCTGCATTGATGACTAAAACCTCTTCTTCAATGGGTGTTTCTTCTGATTTGCTTTGTTCCTGCTTTTGGCTTATTGACGGCTTATGGAGCTCTTCGACAAACACACCAGCTGGTACTGTTGTCCGAGTGGATCCTAGCCTTGCCAATTGCCTTACGCCGTTGTCACGGCGAACACGTGAATGAGCTCGGCCGTCGAACTTGCCTTCTAGCTTCCGTACCTCCCGGCAATATCTTTGCCATGTTGTCTTGACGCACGACCACTCCTTTTGTACTTGATTAATTACCAAAGATGGAGTCGCCCGAATAGTTAGCCGTCGGACCCCAAGGGATATTGCAATCTGGCTTGTGGATGAGTGCCTCGTATTCGGCGCATTGTTTGGCGCCGAAGTGAATCAAGGGCGTATTTCAGCGCTCACTGTTGGGGAGATGAGGACCACGCCTGCTCTGCTGGCCGTGAGCATGAGGATCCGTCGAAATACATTGTCCAGTACTCGAGCTCTTCAGTAGTCGTCGAAGTTTGCAATTCTACCCATTCGGCGGTGAAGTTGGCAAATATTTGAGACTTTATTGCCGTTCGCGGCCTGAAGGAGATTTCAAAGGCCCCGAGCTTGACTGCCCATTTTGCGATCCTCCCGGTGGCCTCCCGATTGTGGAGTATGTCCCCAAGCGGGAAAGTGGTGACCACCGCAATTGAATGTTCTTGGAAGTAGTGCTTGAGTTTGCGAGAGGCGAGCAAGACGGCGTACAATAGTTTTTGTACCTGTGGGTAGCGCACCTTGGATTTATCCCAATACCTCACTGATGAAATAGACTGGCCGCTGGATTTTCTGGAGGTGCCCTTCTTCCTTCCGTTTCGCAGCGATTGCGTGGCGACTACATGAGTCGTCGCGGCAATGTAGACAAAAAGGGCTCTTCGGGCATTGGAGGAACCAAAGATGGTAGGGATGATAAGAATGTCTTGATTCTTGGCTTTGTTGTGCAGTTTTGTGGTCCATTGAAAGTTACCCCGCTTCTTTAGAAGTTTGAAAAAAGGCATTCCTCGAGATCCTAGCGAGATGAATCTGCCGAGTGCCACCATGCATCCGTGAGCTTACGGGCGTCCTTGGATGGTTGGAGGTTTCATTTTCAGAATTGCGTTGATCTTCTCTGGGTTCGCCTCGATGCCACGCTGTGACACAATAAACCCGAGTAATTTTCCTGACGGGACTCCAAAAACGCATTTTTCTGGGTTGAGCTTCATTTTGTAAGCCCTTAGGCTTTCGAAGGTTTCAGCCAAGTCAGATATGATGTCTTCCTTCGCACGAGTCTTGACAACAACGTCATCGACATATGTTTCCACGTTGCGTCCGATCTGGGAGAGAAAACATCGCTGTATTGTGCGTTGATAAGTTGCGCCAGCGTTTTTCAAACCGAACGGCATTGTGACGTAGCAGAATGCGCCAAACGGAGTTATGAACAAAGTCTTGATGCAATCTTCTTTCTTTAGCCGGATCTGGTGATATCCCGAATAAGCGTCCAGAAAACTAAGGAGTTCGCAACCCGCCGTCGAATCTACCACTTGGTCTATACGAGGCAGCCCAAAAGGATCTTTCGGGCAGGCCTTGTTGAGATCTGTATAATCAACGCATGCGCCAAACTTTTATTCTTTTTGCGAACAAGCCTTGGGTTCGCTAGCCACCGATGGTACACTTCTTTTATGAAACCCTTTGCTAAAAGCTTCGTGATTTCTTCACGATGGCTTCTTTCTGTCTTGAGCAAATCTTGAACCGTTGCTTGATGGGCTTGGCCTTCGTCAACGTTCAAAGAGTGCTCGATCACCTCCACAGGAACAGGGCATATCGGATGGTTTCCGCGAAGATGTCCGGATGGCGAAGAAAGGTGACGAAAGCGTCTTCCTATTTGGGGTGAGGCCTGTCCGTCAGCTGTCTGGGCGGAATTGGGCGGTCAAGGATTACCTTCTTGGTCTCCTCATCGGGCTTGAGCTCGTCTTGGCACCTTTTAATTAGTACTTCTCCTTCGTTTTCTTGATGTGCAGCTGCTTGCCGGATCTTTTTCCTGTCTTCAGCCACATCTTGAGCTTCGACCATTTCGCGGCTCTCTCTGTCGCAAATGAACGACTGTTTGACATTGCCACAGACAGAAATGATTCCCTTTGGTCCTGGCATCTTCAAGATGAGATAAGTGTAATGTGGCACGGCCATGAATCTGGCCAAGCCAGGTCTTCCTAAGATGGCGTGATATGCCGTCTGAAAGTCGGCTACTTCGAAGTTGAGGTACTCGGTCCGAAAATTCTCCTTGGTTCCAAACGTGACTGGCAAGGTGATTTGCCCAAGTGGGACCGAAGAAGTTCCGGGAATTACTCCATGGAATGGTGATGAACCCCGCTTCAACTCGGAACGGGGAATCTTCATGTCGTCAAAAGTTTTGGAGAAGAGGACATTGAGTCCACTCCCTCCGTCGACCAGCACCCTCCTGAGTTTAACATTGCGCACCACCGGGTCCAACACCAGTGGAAATCTTCCAGGATAAGGGATGTGATCCGGGTGATCTGAGCGGTCAAAGGTGATGGGGACCTCGGACCATCTGAGATACTGGGGGGCTGCTAGCATGACGGCGTTGACGTCCCTGGCCGTGAGTTTTTGCTTTCGCTTTGACTCGTAAGCCATTGAACCTCCATAAATGTAGTTGAGCTCATGCTCCATCTTTTGATATTCGCCTTCATCATCTTCACGGGGATCTTGTTTTTTCTTCTCTTCATCTTTTGCTTCGCCTCTGGCTGGTCGCTTTCTGGATTCTTTAGCGAACCTCCTCAAAGTGAATCAATCTTTTACAGCGTGTTTACCTTTTGGATGAAAAGGACAAATAGCCTCCATCACTGTATCGTAGTCGTCGGTACGTGGTGCGCGATGTCGTCCTTGCTCGATTGCCGTCACTATTTCTTCGGGCTTCCGCTTCCTGTCTCGTTGCCTTGATGACTCGGCGTACTCCTTCTTATCTTTATGTCGTGGGCGATCATCTTGCCGTTCGGCCAAAGCATCTGAAGCCGTCGCATAGCGGTCCGCCAGCTCGAACATCTCCCTTACAGTGGCCGGCGGCTTTCGGGACATCTTCTTGATCAGGTCGGGGTCATTGACACCCTTCTGGAACGCCGCGATGACTGCTGCTTCTGAAATATCTCTGATCGTATTCTTCTTTTGCATGAAGCGCCGGATGAATTCTCGGAGCGTCTCGTTCCTTTTCTGGCGGAGCTGGTATAGGTCCCATTGCGTTCGAATCGTTCGTAAGTGCCACAGAAATTGGTGATGAATTGTTCACAAAGATCCTCCCAGAATCT
Organism: Guadua angustifolia; assembly: GCA_036346375.1. Taxonomy (NCBI): domain Eukaryota; kingdom Viridiplantae; phylum Streptophyta; class Magnoliopsida; order Poales; family Poaceae; genus Guadua; species Guadua angustifolia. The sequence goes on along the minus strand of CM070512.1, from coordinate 20,885,833 downwards.
ATGGAATTTGCGAAAGTCACCGTGAGCCATGCTTGGTAGAAGAGGTGAGCATGACTGGGAGGTAATTAGCCATCACGTTGCGATCGCCCCCGGCAGCCATGATTGCAAGAGAGTAAACCTGGAGCCAAGCTTCTGGATCTCTTTCTCCGTCGAATTTGGTGATGCTCTTCGGATTGAATCCTTCAGGCCAAACCACTCGGCGAAGGCGAGGGGTAAAAGCTCGGATGCCCTCAATAGGGCCGTCGTTGCACCTTCGTGGAGAACGTCGATAGGGAGATCTAGCTCGGCGGTCTTCGTTTTCCCCTCCATAATTGCGGAGGTTATTGCAGCGATCGTCCCGGTCGTCGTGGCCAACGCGAAAACGTTCGTAGTCATCTCTGCGCCTACGGCGCTCTTCATTTTCCCGGTCACGCCGTCTGGCGTTTAAATCCACGCGAAGGTCTCGGCTGATGCTGTGCCGGACATCTTCTCCCCGTCGAAGCTCTAAATGCGAGGGCGCATGCGGGCCGTGTTCTTTGCTAGCGACTGCGAGTTGAGGAGGCGAGCGGGATGGCTCCTTTCCACTGGCTCCTCTGGTCTTTGTTGGATTGCGCCGCCGCCACCATAGCTTTGAACTTGGGCTACGATCGGAGCGGCCGGGCTGTCGGGACCAACAGCGGTCCTAAGGTATCAAGAAGCGTTTTGGAGGCCACGATGTTCTACTGAGGAGTATGGAAAACCGATTGGTTCCCCATCTTTATCGCGCAAGATTTCTTCATTAACGTTGCGGGCTGCTCGGAGGAGCCTCGCACGGCCTTCTTGATGATGACGCTCTTCTTCTGCCGTGTTTCTTTGCATCTTTTTATTCTTTGGGATTACATTCGTAGATCCTCGATTCACGAAAATCTTGCGGCGACTCTGAAATCTTCCGCCTCACCTTCTGAATCGGAGGAACAAGAAGATGAGGAGTACTGGCCTTTGAATCCAAGTGGCTTTCTTGCATATTTGACCGCTCGGGGTTCGCTATTAGCCGGTTCCAACTCAAGACGAGGTTTAGATCTTTGGCTTCTTGTCCAGGGCGATGGCCATGCACATTCTGATCCAGTGGTTGTCGGCTAAGGAACCTCAAGATTGCCTCGATTGGAATTGATCCGAATCCGAAAGAGTAAGATGACCAAAATCGTCGGCGATGAAATCCAGACTTCGGAAGCGAAGCGAAACGCCTGGGCCGGCGCGAAGGTGGCCATGCTTTTTCTGAAGATTGCCATCGAGCTTGCTGAGATCGATCTTAGCGCAGCCCCTACAGCGCGCGCTAAGCGCCGAGGTTATTACCGAGCAATAATGAAAAGGGGCTAGGCGCTAGATCCAAACTTCGATGGTAGCACAAGACACGGGAATTATACAGGTTCGGGCTCTCACGGTGGAGATAATACCCTAGTCCTGTGCCCTAGGATTATGATCGGCTAGCTTATTCGCTAATGATCTTGTTTTTTCTTCTTCCGTCCCCTCCCTTTATATAGCAGGGCGGAGGCGGTTTACAAAAGAGAGTCCTGTTCGGACTCGAGGTGGAGTTCTATATCTATCCCGACTACGTATTAGTTTGGATTACAATCATCTCCTGCCTAATACAACTCGGTTTCCTTAACTAGGGTCTGTTATGATTCTTCACGCCTTGATCAGCCCAAGCTGCCTTTGGCCTCCTGCAGTCGGGCTGGCCCAACTTCATCTGGTCGGGCTTCGCAGGCCTGCCTTGTGGGCCCCCGGAGTATACCTACCCTACAGTAGTGCACAAAATATTTCCATTGAACCTCCTCAGGATGAGGACTTCTAATAAGTATGCCTACATTTATTAGTTATCCTTCTTTTGTTAATAATATCTTGTATTATTTTTCAATTTTCACAATATCCTTCATTTATTAGTTATCCTTCTTTTGCTAATAATATCTTGTATTATTTTTTCATGCAGGATGAGGTCGTTTACTCACATCGGCAGCAAATTTCTCTCAAAAGGAAAGAAGAAAGATGGATCTTCATCTTCGAAGGGCCAAAGTTCATCAGAAGGTTCTCTCTTTAGAGGCTGTAGCTCTCAGCAAAGTTGACGAAGTGCACTTGAGAGATGCCTTGAGGAGGCTCAAAACGAGGTTGCTCCACCAGTAGAGGCTCGAACGGAGGAGGTAATGTTATATTTTTCAAAATATTAAGCTCATATATAACATTAAACTCACATCTTATTTCTTTGCTATGGAGCAGGAGGCAGGGGGTGATGGGGATGGAGCTGGCCAGGAGGCAGGGGATGATGGGGATGGAGCTAGCCAGGTGACAGGGGATGGAGCTGGATAGGAGACTGGGGATGATGGGGATGTAGCTGGCCAGGAGACAAGGGATGATGGGGATGGGGAAGATGAAGGGGATGGTAATGGTGCTGCACCTGTGTTTAGGTTTAGAGGGTCTAACCTGATTAGTGTGGTTCCAACGGACCTTCGGGCACGGAGACACATTGTGCCACATGGTGAATGGTGAGTAAATGATGCAAATTTTGTTGTCATTTATGATTACTTATTTTGTAACAAAAAACTTGTAATTTGCAGGCAATGGGTTGATCTTATGTAGGAAGGAAGAAACCGGTTGCGACCTGATAATGCTAACTTGGGAGGTCTTTGTCGGTACCACTATCCAGGGTTGGTCTTGGTGGGTGGTGTTTCTCAACCGGCAGTGAAGTGGGAGCACTACAAGTTGGCTATAGATGGCCAAAGACCACACCTTTGTTGCCATCTTGGTGTGGGTAGATTTCTGGGTAATATTCATAATTCTCACTTTTCTTGTACATTGTTAGTTTTATAATAAAGATGTCTAACAATATTGTGTTTCCACAATTAGTTGAGGTATCATTTGCCTAAAGGACAAGAGTAGGCATTGGCAGCTAAGGCGAAGTATGTCTTTGAGAATGCTGCAAAAAAGGTGGTGAAGGACATGATGTCCAATGCTTGTATCCAAGTAGTATGTATGTACTACAAAATGTTTAAACACCAGGATATGAGTAAGAAGTTAGGCGCTTCGAAAATCTACCTTCGAGAAGATGAGTACCTGCAGGTAGACTTGTCTTGGCTGAGGAAGTGTCCTGATGCTTGGCAGCTAATACAAGTGAACATTGAATTACAGGAGGCTCAAAGTGGCGTTGCACCAAGCTCTATTAAGACATATCTTCGAGGCCACTACGGAGCTGATCCTACACAGCCAGATCAGCTTTGTAGTTCTACAGCATCACAAATTTAGTCAATACAATTTTCAAAATACCAACTCAATGTATTTTTAAGATTTCTCCTAAATTGCATATATTGTATGCTCGGTATGGAGAATTGATGGTGGAACGTTATGGAGAAGACTATGATTGGAGGAAAGAGAAGATCGATTATGTTGCTTTGTACTCAAGTGGTGGTGGGAAGAAACATGGCAGATTTCCCATGTTCAACGGGATCGTCGATTCTAGTGAAGCCTTAGCCGAGGCGAGGTCGTCTTCTCAGAGTAGCTCACGAAGTTCTCGTGATGTTAGGCGGGAGGAAGAGATGTTGAGGCGACAGCAGGCGGCAATAAGGCAACAAGAAGAACTGTTGAAACAAGCAGAGGAAAGGATGAAGCAACGTGACCAATACATGATTGAATGGCAGATATCACAACAACAACACATTCAAGTACGTACATTTGATCTTTTATGAATTCAAATACTTTAAGTTAAAAGAAATATCTTGAATTGTGCTCCATGAACCGTAGTTGTTAGCTAGTTGTGAAATTTATGAATTCAACTAAATCAAATTGTGAATTTTTTGTCTAATATACAATGTTTAGATATAGCCATTTACACTTAGAATTATTTAATGTTATTAGATTTTAACATTTGCAAATGAAATTGATGTTCTTACTTTTCAAGACATTTTATCTGCTCACTTGGGATCGGCTGTGTCACTTCCACCATTTCAACCTCCTTCACCTCCTGTCTTTTTCTTCGCACCTACAAATATGGTATATTTCATTCCAATTGTTTGGTTATTCACATTAATAATGGTAATTTTTGCAAACTTTTGGATACATCATATAGGGGCCGCCACCGCCTCCTGAAGCTGGAGGTGATATTGGTAGTAATTCAGCGTCACCATCAGTTAGTCAATATTTCAACTCAGGCGGCGATGTGGGTAGCGGTCACGACTTCCACACTTCATCGAGTTAAATTTGAATTTGTGAGGTACATCTGTGGCATGTGTGTTATTTGTGTATTTATTCAATTCCAGACCTACATCTAAAGTTGATTGTTACTTCATAAATGCTTGCATTAGTACTCTCTAACAATTGCTATTTGATAGCTTACTGCTTAACAATTGGATTCCTAGCTGATTGAACACTTTAACTAGCTATATCTTTTATGGTAACAAAGAAAAAACTTGAAAAGGATTATTAATAAACTAATTGTTGTCAAGAGGAGAATGTGTACTAAAAATGTTAAATGGAAAGCTGGGTGCGTACTGAGACGAATGACATTTACTCCATTTGGTTACTCATTTTCAGCTTTCATTCATATTTTTATTGAGTAAAATATTCCTAGTTGTCGTGTAATGCTCTCATGTTTTTGCATTTGTCAGTGTTTGGCATTTGTTTCTTTGTCTTTATCGTGCTCGACTATTTTACTGGTTGCAGCAGTTCATGCCCAAAATATTGTGGATTGGTTACCTTGTCATATACTTCCACATCAATGTTGAAGTACAATGAGCTCCAATAATGATGCTTGTGTACGAGATATGCACATGTGTGACATGGATTTGTATGATGAATGTGTGTAACGAACTTGTGATGGACATTCTATGGTTGTTAGAATTTTTTGTAATTTTTGCGGAATTTTTCTGTGAATTATATGTATGCAGTGAATTTTCTGGGAATTATATGCATGCTGTCATATCCTGTGAATTTTCTGGGATTTTTATAATTTTCTGTATTTTTTTTAATTTCCGCAAGTATTTTCGTCGGCTAGGGCTAACGAAAATTGGCCGATGAAATTACTGACGTCCTCACGCGTATTTTCGTCGGCTAGGTTAGCCGACGAAACTAATTGTGCCACGTCAGCAGGCTGGGTGATGGGAAGTGTTTTCGTCGGTTGGCTCGGCCGACGAAATTACAGGTTTTTTCGTCGGTTGCCGTCGAAAATATAGATGTTTTCATCAGATTATTTCCGTCGGCTAATTTTCGTCGGTTTGCCGACGAAAATAGAGATTTTTGTCGGTTTTAACCTTATTTTCATCGGTTTCCGGCCGACGAAAATACGCTCGATTCCTGTAGTGGGAGTGGTTGGAAGCCCATCTAAAAGACGGGTAATTTAGGGCCTGTTTGGTAGAGCTCCAGATTTCAGCTTCACCTGAAATCTGAAACTTGTAGGCTAAAATAAAGTGAATTAAGTTTATATTTTTGGTCTAAAATGTAAACAAGATGATCTATCTAAACACTCTTAATGTACTCACAACTTCAGCTTCATAAATCTGGTGAAGCTAGAATTTTCAGCTTCACCAGATTCACGAATCTAGAGAAGCTGAATCCCTGCCAAACACACCCTTACAAGTACAACGACCAAATCACACCTACTTTGATGATAATATCATGAGCAGCTTGCGCTTATAAAAATTACCAGGCCACATGCGTGTGTTGGAGAATGAGGCGAGCAGTGGCCGATCAGCTTGTAGCTACAGCATCAGTTGCCAGACCAGAGCCCATGAGTTGATGAAGCTTGGTTGATGCTTTGATTCCCTGTCATCCTGCAAATTATACCTTTATTAAAGTTGGCAAGTTTCCGGTCTCCTCAGCGATTTGAGCCGAGCCACGGGCAGCCGGCCGGCCGGCTCAGCTCGTTTCTTTTCGTGTTTAGGTCCTTTAAAGAATGCGTAATTACTTGTAGGTCCTTCTCGTATTTTTTACGAAAAGGACCTTCTAGTTCAAAAAATCACAGATCTTTTGTGAAAGGACCCTAAATAAATACCGGAAAAAATATCGTAGTTACGTCTTGACCATTCCAGCTATTTGTCGCGAAAAGGACCTTTCGATTTAGCGCAATCACGGATCTTTCGTGAGAGGTCCCTAGATAGATCGAAAAAAAACATGGTTGCATTTGTATCCTTTCAACTATTTCGCGTGTTTTCTCGATGATTTTTTTTTAAAAAATAAAATCCGTTTCGCGCGTTTTCTCGACGATTTAAAAAAACGCTGCTGAATAAAACAAAATACGAAATCCATTTCACGCGTTTTCTCGACGATTGAAAAAAAACTGCAAAAAAATGAAATATTTTCTACGAAAAAACAACGCACGCGGTGTGTCATGCCAAAAAACGAAATTGTTTCTACGAAAAAACAACGCGCGTGGCGTATCACGCCGCGAAAATTATCCTAGTATAACTTAAGGAGAGAGAACTTTCTATCTTCTTGGCAAAGGAGTCATTAAGACCTTTTTTCTGTATGACTATCATATGAAAAACTCACAAGTGCTTCCATTCAGGATCATGATACATTCATATATTCAAATGACTCTTAAGAGTAACACATTTACTCTAAAGCCAGTAACACTTGATCTCTGAATCAAATTCAGTGGTGTGAATATAATGTTCATAGTATTTTGCATTTAGAGGAGATTTTCTAAGTGTCCTAAAAGACAACTAAGCAAATCCTAACATGTTTCTCTAGTCAAGATATTGGAATAAGCCACCAAGAGTCAAAATTCATCAAAATGGTTGCTTCTTTTCACACTCTTAATTCTTATTACCTTCATGAATAGAGATTTACAACAGAAACAAAAACATGCTGCTATAAGGACAACTCTTTTATTTTCTCTCCTTGCTCTGCAACAGTAGCTCCCATTTTGTTACGATGAAGCATATAGAGATGTCAGATGTAGAATAGCAAATTTTGTGGGTATATGCAAATATGTTGGTTCTCATCCAAGCCACAAATAGGTAGATCATACAAAAGGATACAAGTCCAAACTCTGAAGCAGAAGGATCAACTTAAGTAACCAGGTAATGACAAAGCTGCTTTGCGATCAAAGGGATAAGAAAACAAAAATTCTGGCTACACATAAAAAGTTGGAAATAAAAAAAGAATTGTTCATCGGTAGAGGAAATATAACAGATCCAAATTATCCAATAATAATAAATCCTAGCATCAGAACCTAATTCTATGTACAGGTAGAGAACGGGTAATATTGGCCTGTAAGCAGCAAAAGAAGCAAAGGCATATTGCCAAAATCTTTTTATTTTTGTTGGAAACTAGCTTCTGTCATTTATCTGTCATGAAGGTGAGAAGCAATCTTCTCATGTTGCCTGGCAAATTCACATCCCAGTAACTGAGCATTAGACTATACTGCTGTCCAAAGATCTAGCAATGAAGTTTGGTAGGAACAGACTAAATCTAAAGAAAAGCCACGATTCAACCCACCATTTATAGCAGTAACAGGCTAACATTTGCTTGGTGCGTCCTTGTTGTGTTTCCCCTTGCTTTTGCAGCACCCAAACAAGACCTCAACAGCTGACTTATGCATGCATTTAGCCCAGAGTTCAGCACATCAGCGTACCTCAGCAAGGGACGACGGAGGAGTTGGTGGACGCCAGAGTGGCTGGGGAGGCCGGTCTCCCTCATCGCAAAGGCGCTGGGGACAAGGGAGTCGCGGGAGGAGTGCGCCGCGAGCTCTCGTCGGTGATGAGCGAGTCGTGGGGGAGAAGGATGCCGTCGACTCCTTGCCACTAGGGAGGAGGGTGCTGCTGGCGAACCCTAGATGCGAGGGAGGAGTGCTGCCGCCTATCGTGGTGAACGAGAGCTCACAGAGGAGTTTGAGGGGGAAAAAGAGTAAGAATTCTTTCATTTATATGTGAATGGTATTGGTAGGTAATTATTTTAGAATGCAATGGCAAATACCTAACTCTAATCCACAAAAGCAAAAAAAAACCCTCGTGACTGACTTTTGGCTTATAGTTGTATGGAGAATTTAGGCTTTTTTTTAAGCCCATCTGAAAAGCTATCTATTTGTTTCAGTTTTAGCTTTTTGACTTTTAAGTCAATAAAAAAGCCAAAACAAACAGGACCTTACTCATTACATCAAATGGGCAATACCACTATGCGAAACCTGTTAGAGATATGCCTTGCAGACAATCATAAAGATGATTACATTTCCTTATGTTCATGAAATATTATCTTGTTCCTTGAATATTGTCATTATTGTTGATTACAGAGTTTGTGACTTGTTTGTAAAACTCTATATATGACTTTGTGATGATTATTTTAAAAGTAATCCATAGTCGATAAACATACGAGGACATATATGAATAGACTAGCATATGTATTGGTTGATGACTATGTTTCAAAGGTCAGGGATATGAAGACATCAAACCAATAATATAGACACATGTTAGAGAACATTGAGTTGGATCGACCCACCTTAAAACATTACAGGAGCGTTGTAACCTTGTCATTAGTTGGCCTCACATACAATGTGTATGCTATATCCTTAGACTTGAGGTCAACACATATACTCGAGATGTGTAATGACTTACTTAGGGATTGCCAAATGCTACTTCGTAACTGGATAGTTTATAAAGGCAGCTTTTGGTTTGATGTGAAGCATGCTACGAAGCATAGTCGATTAAGACGGAATTTACCTCTGCATACAATGGGAGAGATATCTCTAGACCTCTCAGTGGCCGGATTCCGAAAATAAAATGAATGGTCATGCTACTCATAGTTAAAGAGTTAACCATTGTTAGGAATTCCAAGTAATATGATCGAGAAAGAGTGGTCGAGTTAATCAAATAAGGATGGCACATACTCGCCTTGTATTTGACCTATATCATGAGGCAAAGGAAAATACATATAACTAATTATTATTAAGGTTCGTTTGATGTGATATTTAGATATACTTAGGAGTCGGAATATCCTACTAGGGACTGCTACCGATTAATGGTCGAGTAAGAATACTTGAGCCATGTCCAAGTATATATGAATCTATAGGATCGCACGTTTAAAGGGTTAGCACTTAATTCGGATAGTGATCCGAATTCTAATGGGTTTTAAGTTCCTAATGGACTTTAGAGATCCATTGTGGGGCGTCTATATAAAGGGAGGAGCAGTGGCTTTAGAGTTAAGAGACACAATAGAAATTCAAAATTCCCGAAACCCTAGTCACCACACATCCTTCACCCAAAACCGTGCAGCCGACACTAGCACTCTAGCGCATAGTGTCCCTGCCTCGCACATGTGGATACCTTAGAGGCGTTGCTGCGAGCCTTCAACGCTAGGACAATCCGTAACCTGTGACGGTGACGATCAACAACTTGTGATGATGACGAGGATGATCTGCAACCTGCGACGGTCACGAGGAGCTGTCAGAGGAAGCGCAAGGTTAGTACAACTACAATCACACCAACGCACTATATCGACTCTACTTCGCTACAAGTCTGCGTGTCTACTGAAGGATCAAGTTGGCCTAGAGGGGGGTGAATAGGCAACTTTTCAAATTTTAGGGTTTAATTCTAAAATGATTACTTAACTTAAACGAGATGTTGGCGAATACAAGATGATAGAAAGCTAAGAACAACACAATAATAGCATAGGAAAGTAATACATAAAGAAAAAGTAAGCGCAAGAGACACCAATATTTATCCGTGGTTTGGAGCCACTCTCCTACTCCACGTTAGAGCACTTCTCTCGAAGTATAGCTCCTCCAAAGCTAGTTGCAGTAGCTTTGGTCTCCACTCAGGTAGCTCTTTCACCACTCAGGTAGCTCTTTCCTCACTCCGGTGAGGTGAGCTCCAAACCTCTCACAAACAAGGTGGCCTTCCACAATCTTCTTTGGAACAGTCGCACCTTCACTGCCTCCAAGCCGTCTAGGATCACTAAGACCCAAGAGTAATAGACTACACACAAGCTCTGTCTATTGGATCACTCAGCACAGCACTTGCTAGACTAAGCTTGGAGCAAGAATACTTGAAAAGAGTTAAGGTTTTGAGTTCAGAGGTTCAGCACAGTCTTCTTGAAGGAATGAATGCTCTAAGGATGCTAAAATGTCAAGGAGAAAAGGTATCTGGTAGATGGCTCAGGAAATGCTTATATAGGCATTTGGACAGGAAATAGCCGTTACACCTACCACTGTGACCGTTGCAACGTGTCAGAGTGTCAAAATACAACTTAAAACATTTGCCACGGACTTAGCAAAATAATCTAGCGATACTGATCCTATGTACCCCGGACCAATTTTGACTATTTACGGGAACTGAAAATTTTGGTCCGTCGTACACAGGAAGTTATGATGATTTTGGTCCGGTGAAGGAATGAGAATTCAACATGTGCGCCGGAGCAAAATATTTGGTCCACCGTAGATGGGTTTTACAGGAATCAGTAGCCACGGACTTTTGACATAATATGAGTCCGGACTTGATTTTAGAGATAACGAATTTGGTCCTGCGTAGATGGTATGCGCTCGGTTTGCTCAAGACAAAGAAAACTTTCACCACGAACGTAAAGGAATATGGTCCATAGCACATGGATTTCAATGAAGAATTTTGGCAATGAACTTTTTGAATAACACAAGAGCTTTACCGAGAGAGAGGCTTTTGCGTCGAACCGAATTTTGTGAAAGCGGATTTTGGTCCGGCGTGAATGGAAAAAGCTCAGTTAGGGTCTTTTGCCGAGATAATTTTTGCGCCGGACTAAAAGGGACTTTGGTCCGGCGGAGATTGTTTTTAGCTATGGTTGTACTGGACTTATGAAATGAGCAATGAATTTTAGTCCGGGGAGATTCTTAAACTTTGTATATGGAGAAGCATTGATGCAAGGAACAGAATGACTAAAGAATTCTAACTCCAAGCAGTCTATTTTGTCTTTAGCCTTATGAACCCAAACTGACTTGTGCACAATCCCTCTTTATAGTACGGCCAAACTAAATTATCCCTAGCTACTTGGCTTGAATCATCTCCCAAGCTAAAAACTAGTAACAAGAAACCTTAACCTTGTCATTCAGTAAACCCTTTGAAATTCCAGCCAATATTCTTCATAGCTTAGAGTTTATTGACTTTGTCATCAACACCAATACCATATTAATAATCACAAAACAAAAAATTAGGGGGCCTAGATGCTATCAATCTCCCCCTTTTTGGTGATTGATGACAACATACCTTTACTATGTCAATAGCATCTCAACCTTCTACAAAACAGAGTTAGCTTGACAGAGTATAACTATTTTCTTGCAGAAGTTGTAATATTTGTGCTCCCCCTAAATGAGTGCAAGATTATTTACTGATCAGAACTTTGATGATCAAAGGTTTTTAAGAGGAAATTTTGACATTTTTGGACTATATTAGATCCTTAAAATTTTATCATTATCAATTTAGCAAAGTGTTACTTGTAAGAGGAACTAATCAACCAGAGATCAAATCATTTAATATTCAGAATATATCAGAGCATTAAGAACCTCTCAGAGTAAAATTTCGGGAGTGGGAAGAGAACATTTAAAGCACCAAAAGTGTATATCAACCAATTAAGGAGAAACAAAGAAATAACCGAGACAAATTTAAGTTCATCCCAATATCCCCCAATATTCCCTTTTACATATAGCACGGTGCTCATCCGAGACTATTCTACTAAGATTCTCCCCCTTTGGCATCAATTGCCAAAAATGGTGCTATTCGTCTGGAGAAGGTCCCCTTGAGCTGTCCCAGACCTGAGTTTTTTCTAGGAGGAAAGATAACCTAAACAGCTTCATCGTCTGATTTTTGTTGAGCTTGAGAACTTGGCACTGAGGTCATTGCTTGATTGTGCCAGCTCGGGTAATCTGGATCACCAGATTGAAGAGACATATTGTGGAGATCTCGTTGCATGTCATTTATAGACTCATTCATAGCTTTATTATAATCAGTGAGCTCACATAGTTGATCATAATTTCTCTTGTAGTCATATTCAGAGAATTGACAATAGTTGTCCAAACCTTCAGTAATCCAGTCAAGAGCACTATGACTGTGCTTATTAGCAGTATCAGCTTGATTGTACAAACTTTTCTAATTTTGGTCCATTTTCAGGTTCATATCATATAGTCTATCTTTTAGCAGATTTTGGTTGGAACCAAGCTGCTCAACCCAATTTCTTAAGTTCCACTGATTCTTCCTTATGTGATCAAATCTTATATAAGTCTCATTTCTGAATCTTCCCTGTTTTTCATATTGTTTTCTCATTTGTTCTTGGATTTGATCATGGTACTGCTTTGCATTGCTTTTATGTGTTCTTCATGTCTTTGAGCTGCCAATCTCTGATCTTCCTCATACCTTGCTTGAAATCCTCTTTGGTTAGCATAATATTGTTGTTCATAAGACTAAAACCATGCAGGCTGAGAGTCAAATAGATTTTCCCATCCTGGAAAAGTGTTATGCTGAGTATGTTAAGGATGTGCTTCAGAGGGAGGAGGATGACTAGTATCAAAAAGGTTTTCCCACCAGGAAAAGTATCTCTCTGTGCATGTTCTGGGTGAGCTGCAAGAGGTGGAGGTGAATAAAATGAAGTGAATCTTTGAGGCACTCCTGACCCCTCTGCTTCATGATCATGAGCTCCAGGCCTTATACCTTGATCCTCCATAAACCTTGCAGCAGCAACTAATTATTGGAGATGATGAATTTGTTGCTCCTCATCATGAGATTGAACAATCTGAACTAGACATTACTTGAGTTGCAGCATCTTCTTCAAAATAAGGCTCCTGGGCATTCCAAGAGCCACCTTCATACACTTCTGTTGGTTCCTCTTGCTGACAAAAGGCTCTAGTTTCTGAAGGTTTTGGAATCAGCGTTGGAATCTGAGTGTATGGCCTTGACGAGTAAGCAGATTGAGCATGACTTGATGTTTTACTTTTACTGCCACTGTGAGCACTTGGCTCTCTACTTCTCCTAGACTTTCTAGTACTATGATGGCTGTCATAACTATGCGAATGATGAGAAAAATGGTAACTGCCACCAACACTGTAATCCTCATCATCAGCTCCATCATGAGCACTTGACTCATATCCTTCATCAGTTCTATTTTGAGCACTTGGTTCATTTCCTTCTTCTGATCCAAATTCTGGGATTATTTCCATACTTGGCAGCCTTTCTTCTTCCAGATTGGGCTGAGCTGGATCTTCTTCTTCATGAGGTTGATTTTGTTGCAAATTATGAAGAAATCCAGACACCCTTAGGTTTTCTCCAGTAGCCTTGTTCATAGAATATTTCTTGGGAAAACATTTGAAATCCTTGTTCAGCTCTTCTTGATCAATGATACCTTGTGCTAGCAGCATTTGAGTTATTTGCTGGGCAAAAGGTAGAGGACTTCTCATTTTTCTGTATATAGCTTCCTCCATTTCCCCAAAATATAATCTACTAAGTCTATGGGCTGTCTTGAAAGTATCAGGTGCAACGGCCAGGCCATGTTAGGAGTTACTCCTTTATATCCAAACTTAGGGAATATGGTGTGCCTTAGGAGCAGTTGCAGAACTTTTGCTTCTTCTAACAAGCAATTGACTCTATTAGGATTGAAGTTGGTTTCAGTGATATCTCTATATATGTGAGCAGATAGTTGAAGATCTGGCATGTCCCCAATCTGTCTCCATCTCTGTCCAGGAAACATTCTTTCATGGACTCTTGTCCTATTCAGCAAAGGGCTTGATGCACCAATGGCAGCTTCAAATTGAGGTGATCTCACCTTTCTGATTCTTCCATCAATAGTGAACATTATATATCTCCTTTGCTTGTTCACCAACAGAGAGGCATAGAACTTTAGGGTTCTGTTGACATTCCAAGGAATGGCACTATTGGACATAAGATTAGCCAAACCAGAAGTTAAATTTATGCAACCAAACAATCTGCTGGAACAAGTTACTGAGTTTACTTGGTTCCAATCTACAAATTGATGATTTGATAGAGTTGACATTTGAGTTCCCTTTCTATCTCTCCTACTCTTATATCTAATGAACATATTCTTTTGCAGATTAGTGATGAAATTTTCATCGAGGAGGTCTTGAATCAGGAAACCAAGTTTTCTCATTTACAAACCTTATTGCTCTTAGCTTTTTCCCTCCTAAAAAAGCAAGTTTTTCTCAGTTCAACACATCCACCTCATCAGTTAATTCAACATCTTCTGAAAAAGACTCTCTACCAGGCTCATACTCACTGTCCTCAGAAGATGAGTCTGATTCAACTACTTGTTTGCCCTTTCCTTTCCATGGATGAGGTGTGACCACTTTTCTATTCATCCTACCAATAGTGTGAGTGTCTTGAATGAATATAGGTCCTTGGGGCTACCTAGGAATAGAAATTCCAGGAGAACTAGCAGTTTTTGGTTTCTTTCCTTTTACTTTTTCCACAATTTTCTCAATCAACCCCCTTTTATCTGGATTTTTAGACCTCATTTTGATATTCTAGCACAATCCCTCTGAAACTATTCAGTCAAACTTAATCTGACCTTTTCCAAGCACAACTGATCAAACCTAGACAACAGAAGTTAAGGTCTGAGTTCTAGGTCTAGGGTTTTGACAGGAAACAAAAGAAAGAGTCGGGGCAACCTATTGAGCCCTGAGAAGATTCTTGTGCAGGAAGACTAGAGGAACACCATTGCCAAAATCTGATTTGGAATTGCTTCGATGTAAAGGAAAGGATTTCTGGTCTTGGGAGCCTTGCACAAGAGAGAGGGACTGCAAAGGGGAATTTTTGGTTGATGGAGGAAGTAACTGCAATTAATGTGGATGAAATAAAGGTAAACAAGGTCTTGGTAACTGGCTCCTTTAATTCAGGGTGGTTGGAGGAGATAGGCGTCCAGGTAAGGTGGTGGTGGGACCCGCTAGGTAAAACGGTTTTCTGAGCATTCACTGTGGGTCCCGAAATCATGGACAGTTTAGCAATAGATGAGACCTAAAACACAAGATAAGATTTTGAACAAATTTCAGAACTTGAGATGAGTAGGTTTTTAAAAGAGGTCAAATTTGTTTGAATTTAAGTTAAGAGTCAAACTCAGAGTTATACAAATGTATGCCAGACTTATTTGAGACAAAAACAGAGAGTTTACCTTTTGCGCCGGACCAAACTTCTTTGAGAATTTATTCAGCTACGGACTTAATCAAATTTGGTCCATGGTAAAAGAGTTTTGCTCTGGACAATCATCAAGACAAAATGCCTTTAACACCGGACCGAAATATTTTATCTGTTGCGAATTAGTTCTCGCTTTTGAATTGGTTCGTCGCAAATGAGTAACTCTCGGTTCACTTAATTTGGTTTTGGTCTACAGTACATGTATGTTTCTCTGAATTTTAGAAATTAAGGGACATAGCTATATTTTTTGAGATTTTCAAGGATCCACTTGAAATAACCAGCAGAAACAATGTAGATGGGTCCTGATAAATCTTAAAGATAAAAGAGACAACCAACCGAGAGAGAGCAGAACTTATAAGGATTTTGAGCCTTTGGAAATATGTGAGCCATAATTCCAAATGAGAATGAGTATGTGAAACTTAGGCTCAATAGGAAGACTCAAGTGCTGATTTGAACTACTAGGATGATTTCGCAGAGACAACTGAAAGAAAATTAATTCTCCTTAATTTACTAATGTTCAGGTGGGATGAGATAGAAGCATAGAAAAGAAGAGACTTATAGCATCATTTTGTACACTTCATGTGTAGAGTCTTCCTTTTATTTAGAATATAAGCTCTATCCTTAATCAGCACTTGGAATTACTTTGTTCACATGGAGGGTATCAAGAAATGCAAAATTCGCAAACTTGGCTCCCCCTTAATGTGACATTTATCAAGCAATATTTGAATAAGCAATAATGTTCAATTCATTTCTCAATTTCGAGAACATGGTCTCATCAAGAGGTTTAGTGAAAATGTCAGCCAATTGGTCTTCAATTCTTACATAACTAAGCATAATGTCACTTTTGGCAACATGATCATGAATAAAGTGAGGTCGGATTTTAATATGCTTAGTTCGAGAGTGTTGGACCAGATTGTTTGCTATTTTCACTGCACTTTCATTGTCACACAACAGAGGCACATTATCAAACTTAATGCCATAATCCAAGAAGGTTTGCTTGATAAATAGAATTTGGGCACAACAATTGCCAGCAGCCACATATTCGGCTTCAACAGTCGAAAGTGCTATTGAGTTTTGCTTTTTAGAACACCAAGCAACCAAAGATCTTCCAAGCAAATGACAACCCCCTAAGGTGCTTTTACGATCAATTTTGCAACAGACATAATCTAAATCCGAATAGCCAAGAAGCTCAAAAGAAACACCTTTAGGGTACCATAAATCAATGCAAGGGGTAAATTTTAGATATCTAAGTATTCTTTTTACAGCATTAAAATGAATTTCTTTAGGAGCAGCTTGAAATCTAGCACACATACAAACACTAAACATGATATTAGGCCTAGATGTTGTCAAGTAAAGTAGTGACCCTATCATGGACCTATAAAGCTTTTGGTCAACAGACTTACCTTCCATATCTTGATCAAGATGTATATTAGTTGCCATGGGAGTTTTGATTGGCTTACATTCTTCCATCTTGAAGTGTTTGAGGAGGTCTTTAGTATACTTCTCTTGTGAAATGAATGTTCCCTCCTTCAACTGCTTGACTTGAAATCCAAGGAAGAATGACAGTTCCCCTATCATTGACATCTCAAATTCTTTGGCCATCATGTCACCAAATTCCTTACAAAACGAGAGATTAGTACATCCAAAGATAATATCATCTACATATATTTGGCAAATCATTAATATACCATTGATTTCTTTTAAAAACAATGTTGGATCAACCTTCCTAATTTTGAAGTGCTTATTTAATAGAAAATCTCTAAGACGCTCATATCATGCCTTAGGGGCTTGTTTCAAACTATAAAGTGCCTTGGATAACTTGTAGACATGGTTGGGCAAATTTATATCTTTAAATCCGGGAGGTTGTTCAACATAAACAGTTTCATGAATGATACCATTAAGAAAAGCACTTTTCACATCCATTTGAAAGAGAGTGATATTAAAATGACAAGCAAAAGCAAGAAGGAACCGTATGGCTTCAAGACGAGTTATAGGGGCATATGTCTCCCTATAGTCTAATCCTTCTACTTGGGTGAAGCCTTGAGCCACTAGTCTGGCCTTGTTGCGAACTACAACTCCGTTTTCATCTTGCTTGTTTCGGAACACCCACTTTGTTCTAATCACGTTGTGATCCTTTGGACATTCCGTTAAGCTCCATACTTTGTTCCTTTCGAATTTGTTGAGTTTTTCTTCCATAGCCATAATCCAGTCAGCATCTTCTAGTGCTTCTTCCACTATCTTTGGTTCAATACAAGAGACAAAAGAGTAATGTTCACAAAAAGAAGCTTGTCTAGAGTGAGTTTGGACACCCTTACTGATTTCACCAATGATTTGGTCCATGGGGTGGTCCTTAATTAGCAATTGAATGATGGCTTTTGATGAAGACTGGTATGTCTTGGTCTTTTTCTTCCTCTTCTTCTTGGGTTCCATCATGTGGTACCATTGATGATGTAGGCAACTCATCTTTGTCTTCCTTGGGCTTTATGTCTCCAACTTCCATCTTCCTCATTGCTTGCACCAAGGCATCATCTCCTACATCATCTAAGTTCTCATGCCCACCTTGTGAGCCATTAGATTCATCAAACTTAACATCATATGTTTCTTCAACTAAGCTAGTAGAATTATTAAACACTCTGTAAGCTTTAGACTTAGAAGAATAACCTAACATGATACCAATATCACATCTAGTTTGAAATTTTTACCCAAATGTGTTCTTTTTTTTACAGATATATACTTTACAACCGAACACTCAAAAATATGATATGTTAGGCCATCTACCTACCAATAGTTCATATGGGGTTTTCTTCAGTAGTCTATGAAGATAAAGACGATTTATAGCATGACAAGCAGTATTAATTGCTTCATCCAAAAAGCATCAGATGTGCCATATTCATCTAACATAGACTTAGCCATTTCAATGAGGGTTCTATTCTTTCTCTGAACTACATCATTTTGTTGAGGAGTATAAGTAGCTGATAGTTCATGCTTAATTCCTAATTCATCACAATATTCAATTATGTTGGTATTAACAAACTCAGACCCATTATCACTTCTAATTTTCTTGAGGGGGCAATCAAACTCATTTTGGGCCCTTTTTACAAAGGTTTTGAAAATTTTTCCAACTTCACTTTTATTTGGCAAAAAGAAAACCCAAGTAAAACGGGAGTAGTCATCTACTACTACCAGGCAATATGAGTTACCACCAATGCAAGCATATGAAGTGGGCAGGGCCAAACACATCCATATGCAAGAGCTCAAGTGGTCTAATGGTGGACATGATACTTTTGGTAGGATGAGAATTAGCTACTTGTTAGCCAGCTTGGCAAATACTACATAGCTTATTCTTTTCAAATTTAACATCCTTCAGACCCACCACTAGCTCATTTTTGAAAAGCTTTTTAAGATTAGACATACCTACATGCCCAAGATGCCTATGCCAAAGCCATCCAAGGGAGACTTTAGCTAATAGGCAAGTCGAGATGCAAGAGGAGTTAGATTTGAAATCAACTAAATAAAGATTTTGAAATCTAAAACCTTTGAAAATAAGCTTTTCATTTTTGTCAAACACAGATACCCCATCAGATGAGAAGATACAATGGAAACCAAGATCACATAATTGAGCAACTGAAAGTAAGTTAAAGTTTAATGATTCTACAAGAAGAACATTATCAATTGAATGATCATTGGAGATAGCAATCCTACCAGTACCTTTTACCTTTCTCTTGCTATTATCTCCAAAAGTGATTTTGTGACTGGGGTCATCTTCTCCTTCAATTAAGGTGAACATTTTTTAGGTCCTAATCATGTGCTGTGTGCATCCACTGTCTATTACCCAATGTCGGCCTCCACTTTTATAGTTCACCTAAAAAGATAAGTTCATTTCTTGACTTTAGGTACCCAAATACTTTTGGGTCTTTTAATGTTAGTTTCAATAATTTTTTTGGCCAAAAGGATTTAGAAATAACGACTTAGGTACTCAAATAGCTCTAAGTTTTTTATCAAGATTAGAGAGACCAACAAATTTTACATTCATCTTACCCCTAAAATCCTTAAAGAGCATATAATGAGCATCTACCATGCATCTCCTTTTTACTTTAGCATGAGGAGCACTAGCAAACTAACAATTTTTCGATGCATGATTTGACTTATGACAATAATGGCATTGCGTACCCTTCTTGACAAAAATTTGGTCAGATTTGATCAATGCATTTTTCTTAGGCAAGACTTTAGGCTTATATCCTAAACCCTTTTTGCCCAAGTTAACCCTCTGTTCAACCAAGATTTTGTCAAGGGTGGCACTTCCAAGGAAACATTTTTCTAGACCCTTATCAAATCTTGCTACCTTAGCTTTTAGTTCATCATTTTCAATTTTGAGCTCCTTAGCACAAGATACATTTTTGCGGTTTTCATTTTGTTAAAGCAAGGGTGAGTACACAACCGACTCAACAAGTCATGCAATGTAATGCAATTCTATTACTACATGCATGGCTTATTCCAAAGGAATGGTCAAGGGTTCTTTTGCAATAAAGCAAAGATTCACAAATAATCATAATAGATAGAAAAGCAAGAAACAATAATACTCATAATAAATTTCAGAATCATTCTCAAGTAAAGCATTTCTCATCCTTAACCAATTTCCATACCACATTGTCCACATTCCCAACCTCATTTTTATCAAAATCTAACACTTGACTCAGAATCCCTGCTAATGTCCAATACCGTGGACACGGTTATTCAATAGTTTTTACACTCGCAGAGGTTATACACTTTACCCACAAGATATAATCGACTCACCACGTCACCGTGAATCGCCATACAATAGTATGCGAATGAGTGATCATAACAAAGCCTTTCCAAAGATCCGCCTAAACCCAAGACGCCTCGCTAAGGTTTCAACATCTGGACGGTTACACACATCAGTGGCCCTTCTTACGCCTGTGAGTTTTACTACCCGCATATTCGACTCACTCCACCATGACAAGACCGAGGAATAGATTTCACAATTTACTCAGCTAGGTCCGTCCCTATACCGAACTTGTGGTTGTATGAATGACTCAGTCAAAGGCTCGCAAGGTTAAGTCCTTAGTTGACCGAGGCAAGACTAACCAAAAGTTCATCACATCAACATGTCATAAAACCAAATGCGATCGCCCAATTGCCAGCCTTGGCCACCAAACCAAATGTGACCGCCTAATTGCCAGCCTTGGCCCACCGTAAACAATCTTAAACCAAATGCATCGCCAATTGCATACTCTTGGCCCACCGTAAACAATCTTGCCACTTGCCTCGCCTAAATCACTTTCCCACCCAGCCCTTTACCATGCACCACGTGCCATCATCAACTCAATAACACATGTCTCATTCTCAAAAACATGTTCCATATCTCATTAAGTCATTATTAACTTTAATTTTCCAAAATCATGACAAATCTACGTGGCAGGGCTAAGCACACTACATACGGTCTAATTAACCCATGTTGGCAAATTATTAATGTCCAACTATTAATCCACAATCTAGGGTGACAAATGAATCATGGCATACAAATAATAGAGACAAGGTGGTAATAACAAGTAGGTTGATTATCTAATCCCAGATTAATTGAAATCAGTTTATTTCAAACTAGCATGCAATAATTTCAAACGAAGTAATTTTAAAACATGGGATCAATATGGTCAAAGCACAACTTGCTTGGCCCTTGCAATTTTTATTATTCTTTACTCTTTATCTTCGATCCTTGATCCTCGATCTTCAATCTCCGCTTGCTTGATCCTCAGCTCCTTCGAGCGACTTCCGGCAACGCGTCTAACGATAAACAAGCACGAATACAACAAAACTCAAAAAGCAAATCAAGTAAACTCCAAATTAAGAACGAATAGCATTGGGCACAACAACTTAGATGAGATTAGGAACTTGAATGGATTAGGTCGATGATTAGACAAAAGAGAACGACTTTTCTAAAATACAATCAAGAGAAAGATTAATAACCTAAAAGAAGGAATAGTATTCCCAAGAATATTTCCTTTGAAGTTGCTATCTTGATTAGACAGACAATGACATATGGTTTCGATCCATAGACCGGTCCATGAAGATTTGTTAGTTCACGATGGGCTGCTTAATGTGATAAAGCTAGATCACATCAAGGCTATAGAGAATATGATGACATCGCACTAGGGCTTCCACTTGCATGCACCCGCGGCGACAGCCGATATTTACGATGAGAGCAAAGCGTTAACGGCGACGTTAACGGCTTAAATGTTAACAGCTGAACAATATTAACGGCGAACGCAACGGCGCAAACGTTATCTATGAACGTTAACGATAAAACGCATTCAAGTAAACGTTAACGCGAACGGTTTATAAAACGCACGGCGTAAACGTTAATGAAGTGAAGGCGGGCGGCGACGAACGCATATGAAATAACAAGGTGGCGTACCATCGGCCGATAGATAGGGCAGCGAGGTCATTTACATGGCAACTACATGGTAAATTTGTGCTAGCCGAATGGGTACTACCGAGGCAGTGGACACGCAAAACGGAGCAACGATTAATTATCCTAAATACAAATAAAATCTAAAAATTATAAAAATAATACTGGCAGGAAGGTATTGAATTTACATAAATTTAGAAATTTGAATCACTCGATTCGGGTTACTTAACGACAAAGATATGATCAAAAGAATGGGCTCGATTGAATAATTCGAAAATGATGGAATATTCCTTAGAATCTTTATTTTTCCTGAATTTATGTTTTTCTCTCTCCTTACTAGTGGGCCCATGCTGTCATCTTCTTCAAACGCTTTTCACCATGGACGCTACAGAACCGCATTACAAGCTCAGGCAATCCATTTATTGCCGGAGCTTGGGGACATGGCGACGCATGGCAAATAGCAAATGGAAAGAGGGCTGCACAGGTTTGAGCATGTGACTAACGCATTTAATCTGAGGATCTAAACGGCAAGACGGCAAGTGTATGCGAATGATAAAGGGTCACAGGCAATGTTATTCTATGGGTAGTCATTGCCACTGTGAGGATGGCAACAAGGTTGCGCATCTTGAGAATGGAGCCCTGAAGAGTGCGGGACGACTTGGTCGTGGATGCCATGCGCGAGAGGAGGCACGAAGATGGCCTTTACGGCGCTGGTGAGGCCACAGGCACCATGCGTTACGGCGAGAGGAGCGGCGATCGAAAAGGTGGGTGGGCGCGGCGAGGTGGTGCGGTGTGGTAAGCAAGACGGCGGCATGAATGAGTAAGCGGCCGAAAGCTTACGACGCCATGAGATGGTCTCGCGACGCCATGAATCCAAGAAAATGTCATGGTGTTTCAAAACTATGTCAAAATGCGATTTTTCCTAAAACCAACGAGAGCACGACGAGAGCACTACCATACTAGGCTATATCTAAAAGGAATTAGATCGGAGATTACCGGCTTGGGAGGAATCGATGACTAATCTTAACTCGATTTCGATTTATTTAATCTAACGCAAGTTCCCAGAGCAATTTTTGATGAAACCTGGATTTTCTTGAGGGGTTATGATCTACACACTAATGCACACAAGATGACGCGAACGAAGTCAATTTGCCTTACCGGATCAAAAGATGACATGGTGATGTCAATCTGAGGACGCCTCGCGACTGCTTTCTTTGATTTTCGGAAGGAAAATGTTCTGGAAATGGAGGGCAAGTGTAAGCATCGATGGAGGACGCCGAGACGAAACTTTTGAGTACTCGCACACGTTGAGGGAAGAAGAAACGAAGAGTTATGGCTAAAACAAGAAACGGCAAAGAAGTATTTGCAGATTTCGCTTTCACTTGATTTCCAGGGAGAAACAGAGGAGAATTGAAGTCCTTGATGACACTCGGCGCTTTCCAACTGAGCTCACTCAATTTCATGTTGAGAATTACAAAAGTTATGAGCATTTAAAGTTTGGGCTGCAAATGGCGCTGGAACATGAACAGTGCGCATGGCTGGAGGTTGAAGATGAACAGTAAAGGCCACGTGTCGCTTTCTCATTGGTCGGAAGAAATGAAGGGACAAAAGCGCGAGGAATAAAATAGCAAAAATAATCTAAAAATCTTGGAAAAATTCCTACAAATACTAGAGATTATTTGGAACCGAATAAAATTGGTTTCACTGAATTTTGATAAGTTTTGGAATTTAGACAATTCCGGGACTAATATACTGGATTTAACGAAAGACCGCGAGAGTTAAAATACCGGAGAGATTCTATAAATCTTGGAAAAATTCCCAAAATTGTTTTGGAATATTTTAAACCTAATTTTATGAATTTTGAGATTTTTAGAGTATTTTGAAACTCGGGTGAAATTTCGAATAAGGACCGAAATTGGAAATTTCGACTTTAATGGACGCAGAAAGGATTGAACTCTAATTTAAGGATATGAATGCCAAAGTTAATTAGAACACCGAGGAAATCTAAATTTTGAATTTAAATGGAATTTCAAAGGAAAGGTTTGAATTGGAATTTGGATATAGAATTGCCCGAATAATTAATAATTTGAATTAAAAATCCAAATAAAAATCCAATTAACATCCAAATGTTTAAATTAATAATTTTAATTAATTTTTTAGCAAATCTCAAATTTGGAAAATTTCGAGATACAAAGAAAACTGTAAAAACTAAATTTTAAATTACCGATGTACATGTATGCACATTAAATTGTTTTAGATTTAGAAAATTCTAAATTAAGCTTTTAATCAAATAAGATTGATGTAAAATTTTTGAAAAGCTAATTTAAATATAAATTTTTGAAAACCCAAATTTTGGGATGTTACACAAAGCCATCCAAGGGAGACTTTAGCTAATAGGCAAGTCGAGATGCAAGAGGAGTTAGATTTGAAATCAGCTAAATAAAGATTTTGAAATCTAAAACCTTTGAAAATAAGCTTTTCATTTTTGTCAAACACAGATACCCCATCAGATGAGAAGATACAATGGAAACCAAGATCACATAATTGAGCAACTGAAAGTAGGTTAAAGTATAATGATTCTACAAGAAGAACATTATCAATTGAATGATCATTGGAGATAGCAATCCTACCAGTACCTTTTACCTTTCTCTTGCTATTATCTCCAAAAGTGATTTTGTGACTAGGGTCATCTTCTCCTTCAATTGAGGTGAACATTTTTTAGGTCCTAATCATGTGTTGTGTGCATCCACAGTCTATTACCCAATGTCGGCCTCCACTTTTATAGTTCACCTAAAAAGATAAGTTCATTTCTTGACTTTAGGTACCCAAATACTTTTGGGTCTTTTAATGTTAGTTTCAATAATTTTTTGGCCAAAAGGATTTAGAAGTAATGACTTAGGTACTCAAATAGCTCTAAGTTTTTTATCAAGATTAGAGAGACCAACAAATTTTACATTCATCTTACCCCTAAAATCCTTAAAGAGCATATAATGAGCATCTACCATGCATCTCCTTTTTACTTTAGCATGAGGAGCACTAGCAAAATAACAATTTTTCGATGCATGATTTGATTTATGAGAATAATGGCATTGAGTACCCTTCTTGACAAAAATTTGGTCAGATTTGATCATTGCATTTTTCTTAGGCAAGACTTTAGGCTTATATCCTAAACCCTTTTTGCCCAAGTTAACCCTCTGTTCAACCAAGATTTTGTCAAGGGTGGCACTTCCAAGGAAACATTTTTCTAGACCCTTATCAAATTTTGCTACCTTAGCTTTTAGTTCATCATTTTCAATTTTGAGCTCCTTAGCACAAGATACATTTTTGCAGTTTTCATTGCAGGTACTAGATGAGCTAGAGGCAACATTTATATCATTGAGCAAATCACAAGAAATAGATATATCACATGAAGAGACAATATTTGATTTGCTAGCAGTCAATGCAATATCAATTTCAAGTTCACAATGTTTGTTTAGCAGATCTTCATGATTCTTAATAAGAGAAGCATGATTAGCAATTAAGTCATTATGCGACTGCGCAAGTTTTTCATGATTCTCAACAAGTTCATTATATTTATTTTGCAACAACTTTTGATCATTATTTAAGCTAGCAACAGTTTTCTTAAGCGCTTTTGTTGAATTTGTTTTGGCATGCAAAGCATTATTAAGTTCTTCTACTATCTCTACTAGCTCATCGTATGAAGGAGAGTCATTTACCTTATCCTCATCCGTTTTTGCCATGAGACACAGTGGGAATGAAGGCGGAGGTGGAGTTGACTCGTCCAAGGCAAGCCCAGCTAGCCCTTTTGACCTTGAATCTTCATCGTCTGAGAAGGACTCCTCACTCGAGCTTTCTTCATCTGTCATCCATTCCCCAATATAAGCATTTGGATAGGAAATAGCCGTTACACCTACAATTGTGACCGTTGCAACGTGTCAGTGTATCAAAATTCAGCTTAACACGTTTGCCACGGACTTAACAAAATAATCTAGCGATACTGATCCAATGTACCCCAGACCAATTTTGACTATTTGCGCCGGACTGAAAAATTTGGTCCGTCGTACATAGGAAGTTAGGATGATTTTGGTCCGGCGAAGGAATGAGAATTCAATATGTGTGCCGGACCAAAATATTTGGTCCACCGTAGATGGGTTTTACAGGATTCAGTAGCCACGGACTTTTAACATAATATGAGTTCAATTGAGAGAATTACTTTAGCGCCGGACTTGATTTTAGAGATAACGGAATTTGGTCCGGCGTAGATGGTATGCGCTCGGTTTGCTCAAGACAAAGAAAACTTTTACCACAGATGTAAAGAAATATGGTCCGTAGCACATGGATTTCAATGAAGAATTTCAGCAACGAACTTTTTGAATAACACAAGAGCTTTACCGAGAGAGAGAGGCTTTTGCGCCGGACCGAATTTTGTGAAAGCGGATTTTGGTCTGGCGTGAATGGAAAAAGCTCAGTTAGGGTCTTTTGCCGAGATAATTTTAGCACCGGACTAAAAGGGACTTTGGTCCGACGAAGATGGATTTTAGCTAAGGTTTCACCGGACTTAAGAAATGAGCAATGAATTTTAGTCCGATGAGATTCTTAGACTTTGTATATGGAGAAGGATTGATGCAAGGAACAGAATGACTAAAGAATTCTAACTCCAAGCAGTCTATTTTGTCTTTAGCCTTGTGAACCCATTTACTGACTTGTGCATAATCCCTCTTTATAGTATGGCCAAACTAAATTAACCCTAATTACTTGGCTTGAATCATCTCCGAAGCCAAAAACTAGTAACAAGAAACCTTAACCTTGTCATTTCAGTAGACCCTTTGAAGTTCCAGCCAATATTCTTCATAGCGTAGAGCTTATTGACTTTTTATCATCAACACCAAAACCATATTAATAATCACAAAACAAAAAATTAGGGGGCCTAAATGCTATAATTTAGTGGTAAATTTTTGATCTATATCTCATGCCCCGAATCTGCAAATCCGGACACTCTGTGTATTCTGCACTAGTTCAGGATCGCGCTAGTGCATACAGGCTAAACAGGGTTTAAAGTACCAACAACATACACAGCAAAATAGTAATAAAGTACTTCAAACATGTATATAAACGAGTTATACGACCTTATGGTCATCCTTACAATAGTTTGCCGCGCAGGGCTTACATAAATCAGAGTCACAAGAGTTCAACAGTTGAAATTATACGTCGTGATGCTCCATCTCCTACCACAGGCACCCTGACGAGGCTAGCTTCCCTAGTTTCCTGGCTCTCCAGTAAATTCCTCCTCCCATGCAGGTGTAGACTCCTCCTCTGGTAAATTGTTGCCCTCAAGGGTGAGTACACACCGTACTCAACAAGTCATGCACAGAATGCAGTTCTATTACTACATGCATGGCTTGTTACAAAGGAATGGCTCAATTGGTTATTTTGCATTGCATCAATATTTTACTAAATATTTATTTAAATATAAAGCAGCAAAACCTTAATAATGTAATAAGCTTCTCAATTGTTTTCCACATAACTTTGGACACACAATTCTTAATCATCCTTCATCACCAACTCTGGCACACAGCCTTCCACCCCATTCTATTTTCAAAACTCTACCCCTTATTTCAGAATCCCGAGCATTGTCCAAGATCACGAGTGGACTCGGCTATTCGAACAGCTTTTAACACTCTGCGAGAGGTTGTACACTTTACCCACAAAATACTGATGCACGCCACAAAGGCAATTGGCCGTAACAAAGCCTTCAGAGACTTCTATCTCCACCTAGGAACCTCTCCGAGTTGCCTTCACTATCACTTCCCTCACTCGGAGAGTATATAGGACAAAGCGAACACTGCTGGACGGGTACCAAGCCGTAGCACGCACGCGCCCCCATCTGATTACCCCCGTGTAACTGCCACCCTGAGGTATCCAAGGTGAGACATCAGAATCCTACTAAACTAGGTCTTCCCATTCAGACATGTGGTAGTACGAGAGACTCAGGTCAAAGGCTTGCAAGGTGAAGTCCTTAACTGACCAAGGCAAGATATCCTTCTCTCAAACTTGGCACACAGCCCTCACAACACTCAAACCCCCCTCCCCCCAAAATGCCACGAAGGCCCATGTGGCACAAAGCCTCGGTCCACTTGCCTCAGTCTAAATCAATTTCCACCCCAAGTTATTTAACAGTGCAACACATGCCCGTAATCATCCTTCATGTAGAACCACACAGGTCTCTACATTCCAACATCATTACCAACATCATTCCACCTTTGACAAAATGCATTCACTAATTCTTTAGTCAATGTTGCTTTTGTATTCAAAAGATCATTCACATTATTTGCATGGCTAAGCAACTATTCACGGTCTAGCCTCCCGTGTTGGCACAATATTATCAACCAACTAATATTACAAAACTTAGGGCATCAAATGGAATCATGGCATACAAATACTAGTGACAAGGTGGCAATAGCAAATAGGTTGATTTAACTAATTCACCCAATTTATTTAAATCCATTTTTAATTGAATTAGCATGAATAGTTTGAATCAAAATACATTTTCAAATCATAGGAGTAAAATGGTCAAGCATAACTTGCCTTCAAATAGTTGCTGGTCCTGATCCGAAGCTAGGTCTTGTGCTGGAAACTCCCCCTCAAAGCTCTCCGGTAAATCAACATCTACTCAAATCATATATACACACAATAAATATAATTTATAGAGAACAAAATTAACTCTAAAAATTCCATAAAATTCACCAATAAATAGATCTTGATTTTACAAATTTTTATAAATTAGAATCACTCAAATCGGAGTTGAAATGCAAAAGTTATAGCCATTTGAATTTTATAAATTAATTAAAATGAATAAACCGAATTACTTTATTTATTTTTATACGAAAAATTCGGAAATATGACGTCAAAATGACGTCAGCACTAAATTAGATTTTCACCGAATTATTTTCCTAAAGAAAATTCAAATTATTGCGCAAGAGTGACGTCCGCACCGAACTGTGCATTCACTGACACGTGGACCCATCGCGGACGTCACGGATGACGCCAAGACCGCACCAGATCATGATCGACTTGTGGGTCCCATCGCGATGTCGGCGCGGACACGTGGCACGATCTGGTCATGACACGCGGCGACGAATTATCAACCGAAGACTTGATCTAATCTCATCCGTTCGATTTCAAATAAACGGCAACGATCAACATGACGTTTCAGTTCTGATTACTCCGGAGTCGACACGTGGCATCATCTCGGTGCTTGGATCTAAATCGAATGACTGACGTGAAACCGAACGACGTCGGCCGAGGCAACAACTGCGCCGACACCTCGATTCTCGTGCGACACGCGGCTCAATCTCAACCGCACGCTGGAATCAATGGTGGGATTCCAACGACGTTAGGGTTTCCGTGCGACACACGTCGACTCGGGACTGGCCCAATGCGCGGCAAGATCTCTACCGCTCATTCAAATTTCAACGGCTCGGATTGAATCTAAGTCACGCAACGTGACTGGCTACGTGGCTAGTCTCGGCTCCGACACGTGGGTGCATCCGAGCCAAACATTACTAAATCCAACGGCCATGATCTGGCGTAACTTGAGCACACGTGGGCAGTCCCAATTTTAGGCACATGGCAACATCTAAACCATATATCCACAATCCTACGGCCTAAATTGATTCAATCCTATTCTCTTATCACTAATCCGATGGCTACGATTAACACTACTACATGGCACGATATGAACCACACAATTACAATCTAACGGCCAATGGTTGAAGATGGAACTCACTGTTGCAACGGCGACGTGGATGAATCGGAAGCGTTGAACGAAGATCCGATGGTTGATGGAGTTCGACGCAGCGGCGATGGCACGGCAGCTCGGTCCTTGCCGGAGATGAAGAAGATGATGACGGTGACGGTGTTCCAGGCCTCCTCCGGTGACATGGGATAGCTCCTCAGATGCGGCTCGACGCAAGCGACCCGAAGGTGACCTCGAAGACGGCGAAGGGTGACCGGCGGTGGCGCAAATGCGACGGAAAGGTCTTGGAACTACGGCAAGTGCGTGCGAAGGCTACGGTGATTCTCGAGAGACGTGAATGGTTTCAAAATGCGCGGAAAGGAACGCTCTACGAGGTCCGCCGGTTAATAAAGAGGAAGAGAATTCACACCGGCGTTAATGGCAAGCGTTTCTTCGGTGGTAATGGCACAACGGCGGCAATTCCAGAAACGGCCGGCGACGCTTCATGGCTCCATCCCCGTCATCCACGTGGCGACGGATCAACGACCACCGATAAACGCGCAACGTGGCATTACTAGGACCGTTCGATCCGAATCAACGGCCGATATCTCATGCCGCTTAGGGTTCCGCTTGGTGGGCGATCCGATAATAATGGGCTCGACCAAGATCTTGCTTCATCGAAGTTTTTCTAGGTTTTTCTGAATAAAATTAATTCCCAAAATTTACTTAAATCATTTGAGGCATTTAAAATATCAGAAAAATTCTAGAAAAATTCTAGAAAATATTTTAAAACATTTTGAACTCAAATAAAATATTTCTGTTTATATTTTGCAATAACTTAATCATTATTTAATTACTTTCCAAAGAAGAGTTAAATTCCAGAAATTCCAATTAAATCCAAATAAATTCCAAAAAATTTCAAAAATTCAAAATAACTTATGAAATTCAAAATGGCCAAATTTTGGGATGTTACAAACCTCCCCCCTTATCAAAATCTCATCCCCGAGATTCAGGGCTGGCTACAGAAAAAGGTTAGGAAACTCCTTCTTCAGATCTTCTTCACGCTCCCATGTTGCTTCGCTCTCCGAGTGGTTGCTCCATTGAACTCTGCAGAAACAAATTGTTTTATTCCTGGTTTCTCGTTTAGCTGTGTCCAAGATCTTGATTGGATATTCCTTGTAGGTCAGATCTTCCTGCAATTCTATCCCTTCCAAAGGTGTCTGCTCTGTTGGCACTCGAAGGCACTTCTTAAGTTGGGACACATGGAATACGTTATGCACTCCTGCCAAAAATTGCGGCAGTTCTAACTGATATGCAACTTCACCTTTGCAACTCAAGATCTTGAATGGACCTACGTATCTTGGGGCAAATTTTCCTTTTGTATGAAACCTTTTAACTCCTTTGAGTAGCGTGACCTTGTGATAAGCATAATCTTCTAGCTCAAAGCTCAAATCACGGCGTCGGTTGTCAGCATAACTCTTTTGCCTTGATTGTGCAGTCTTCAGTCTTTCTCTAATCAAAGCAATCTTCTCCTCTGCATCTGAGAGTATGTCTGGTCCAAAAACGTGACATTCTCCCGTCTCATTCCAATTTAATAGTGTTCGATATGAACGACCATATAAAGCTTCAAATGGAGACATCTTCAAACTAGCTTGATAACTATTATTATAGCTAAATTCTGTGTACGGCAAGCATTTATCCCACGATGTGGTATATGAAAGTGCACAAGCTCTTAACATATCCTCGAGTATCTGATTTACTCTTTCAGTCTGACCATCTGTCTGCGGATGATATGCCGTACTGAAATTCAAACGGGTGCCCATCGCCGTATGCAGCTTATCCCAAAATCTTGAGGTAAATTGAGTACCTCTATCCGATACAATCTTCTTAGGTACTCCATGCAAGCAAACAATCCTCGCCATGTATAGCTTTGCTAACTTATCTCCTGAGTAGGTAGTTTTTACTGGTATGAAATGCGCAACTTTTGTTAAACGATCTATTATGACCCATATGGAGTCATATCCACCTTGAGTCCTTGGCAAACCGGTGATGAAATCCATCCCGATTTCCTCCCACTTCCATTCCCAGATCTTTAATCTGCTGCAGCGATCTCGCTGGTCTCTGATGCATTGCTTTGACTCTCTGGCACACATCACATAACACTACATACTCAGCTACTTCTTTCTTCATATTCGGCCACCAAAATCTTTCTTTCAAATCTTGATACATCTTAGCACTTCCTGGCTGAATTGAATACTTTGAATCATGTGCTTCCTTGAGTATCAACTGCTTCAATTCAGGTTTATGAGGTACGCAGATTCTATTCTTTATCCACAAAGTACCCTGCTCATCTACTCTAAAGTCCTTGGCTAGGCCTTCGTCCATCTTGGTTTTGATCCTTTTAATCTTATCATCATCCTTTTGACCTTCCCTGATCTGCTCTTCAAGGGTCGGCTTAACTTCCAAAGTAGCTAAAAATCCTTCCGATACAACCTCCAATCTTAGCTTCGAAGCTCTTTGCACAATTCAAACTAGTGCTCTGCAACTACCATATTCAAACTGTAACTCTTTCGACTCAAAGCATCAGCCACCACATTGGCTTTTCCGGATGGTAGTGGATTCCGATGTTGTAATCCTTGATTAATTCCAACCATCTCCTTTGTCTCATATTCAGGTCTAATTGGGTAAATATATACTTTAAACTTTTGTGGTCAGTATATATTTCACATCGGTTTCCGATGAGATAGTGGTGCCATATTTTAAGGGCATGCACTATAGCAGCTAATTCTAGGTTGTGGGTTGGGTAATTTTGCTCATGTGGCCTTAGCTGCCATGACGCATAAGCCACTACTTTGCCGCTTTGCATCAGAACACACCAGAGTCCTTGATGCGAGGCATCACAGTATATATCAAAGTTATCTTTAGCATTCGGCAACACCAAAACAGGTGCCGAAGTTAGATGCTTCTTTAATTCCTGGAAACTCTTTTCACACTCAGGCGTCCACATAAACTTTTTCTCCTTTTTCAACAATTGCGTAAGGGGTCTCACAATTGATGAAAAACCTTCAATGAACCGGCGATAATATCCCGCCATACCAAGGAAACTTCTGATCTGGGTAACCGTCTTTGGTTACTCCCAATGCAACACTGCCTCTACTTTCTTCGGATCGACAACTACTCCTTCGGCAGTCATTACATGGCCTTGGAATTCTACTTTTTTTTTCCAAAAATCACATTTGCTAAATTTTGCGTACAATTGGTTTTCTCTTAACTTTTCCAAAATCATTCTTAAATGTCCAGTGCTCCTCCTCTGTCTTGGAGTAAATAAGAATGTCATCAATAAAGACAACGACAAACTTGTCCAAATATTCCATCAATACTTTGTTAATCATATTCATAAAGTAAGCTGGGGCATTGGTCAATCCAAAAGACATGACCGTGAATTCGTAGTGCCCATACCTTGATGAGAAAGCTGTCTTTGGTATGTCCTCGGTCTAAATTTTTAATTGATGGTATCCAGATCGAAGATCTATCTTAGATAAGACTCCCGCTCCTCTTAACTAATCGAAAAGATCATCTATCCTGGGTAATGGATACTTGTTCTTTATCGTCACATCATTAAGTGCACGATAATCTATACACATTCTGAAACTTCCATCTTTCTTCTTAACAAACAACACCGGTGCTCCCCACGGTGATGAACTAGGTCTTATAAATCCTTTCTCCAATAATTCCTCAATTTGCTTCTTCATTTCAACCAATTCCTCGGTGGACATCCTATAGGGTCTCTTGGCTATTGGAGTTGTTCCGGGTACTAACTCAATTACAAACTCTATATCCTTATCTGGTGGCATTCCAGGTAAATCTTTAGGGAATACATCTGGATACTCGTTAACTACTAGCACATCTTCCATATTAACAGCCTTCACACTATTAACTATCAATTGGCCATCCTGAACAGCCATTGCTTGAATCTCCACCTTCCTACCATCTAGGCTCTCAACTGTTACTACTCTCCATCCACAATCTAGCATTGCCCTGTTCTTGGATAACCAATCCATTCCCAAAATAACATCTAGGGTCTGGATATCCAATATGATTAAGTTCGCTAGGAACTCTACTCCATTTATTAAAAATTTTACCCCGGAACATCCTACTTTAGCTCGGAGTTCTGATCCAGGGGTCTGAACTATAAGTGTACTCTTAAGGTTGACCATATCCAAATCATTTTTCACAACAAAAACTCGTGAAATGAATAAATGTGAAGCTCCAGAATCGAATAAAATTGTAGCAGGTACTGAGTTAACTAGGAACTTACCCAGTACAACATCCGTGGCGTTCTGGACTTCATCTGACGAGATGTGGTTGACTCTTCCTCGCACAACTGATTGGGGTGCAGCTCCCGCTTGAATAGGTGCTCGGCTTCCTCCTTGAACAGGAGTTCTAGCTGGTGTATTTCCCAAGTTGAAACGGGCGGGTGATTCCTCCCTTCTTGGGATAAGCATTGGCGAAGTGCCCAATCTCATTGCAGTTGTAGCAGCGCCTTCCAGCGCAGCGCCTTCCAGCCATCGGTGAGTTTCCTCCAGCTTGGGTAATTGCTCTCGCTGGTGTCTGAGGATTTTGGCCAATAGGTCGCGGTGCAGGTAGTGGTGTTCTGGCACTGCTTCCTGGCTGAAACCTAGTGAATTGTTGAGATACTATTCTTGGTCTCTACTGCCCTTGACAACTCCCTTGCTGGGCCATGCGGTGCTTGTGGTTGTCCTCTAACTCTTTACGTTTGTCCTCAAGGATCAAGGCCTTATTGACTAGTTCCTGGAAATCAGGGAATGTATGGGTGATCAATCCCACCTGCAGTCCGGTGTTTAATCCCTTCATAAATCGGGACTGCCTTGATTTATCCGTGGCTACGTCCTCTGGAGCATAGCGTGCAAGTTGGGTAAATTTATTCAGGTAGTCGGCCACTGACTGGCCTCCCTGCTTCAAGGACCTAAATTCTTCCTTCTTGAGCTCCATCATACCCTCTCGGTACATGATATTGGTGGAAGGCAACAATAAACTCCTCCCAGGTGATTTCCTGAGGATGCTCATGGGAAGCATGAGTTTTCCCACCATTCATGCAAGAAGGTTTCCAAATGATGAGAGGCATCTGAGACTCTCTCATTACCTACACACTGGGATATGTGCAGCTTCCTCTCAATCGTGCGCAGCCAGTCATCCGCTTCAATAGGGTTGACATTGCCAGAAAATGTCGGGGGCCTGGTCCTCACGAAATCCGACAATCTAGAATGATGTCCATGATTCATGGCCTGATTGTTGTTGTTAGCTGCAGCCTGATTCTGCATCTGTTGCATCATCGTCTGCATTAGTTGGGTTTGGGCAGTCAAAAAAGCTCCCAAATTACCCATATCAACGGGTGGTGCTGGTTGAGGGTTTAGTGCATTATCTTGGTTTTCACCTTGCTGCGAACCGCTTCCTCCTGCTCCACGGCTTCCACGTGTGTTCACCATCTAAAGAACAATAATGTTTTATAGGAAAGAGGGAAACAGAGGAGACAAGTACACAAGAAACTAGTGCGGGGAGAAAGGTTTGACTCAAAAACTTAAGCAAACAATTACTAACTTGGTATGGTTGCTTATCCAAGCCTAAAAGCTCTGCAACGCATATTGCACACTCAGCAAACAAGGAAAACCAAATTAACCTAAACACACAATAATCTACCATCTAAGAGGGTAACACTTCTATCTTAGACAGACGCAACTCTTCACACCCGAGTCTCAACTGGCTACGAAAGCACTGGTTCTTCTAGCTTCTGGAACACTTCATTGATCCACTTTTCTTGCGTTCGACGATTCCTGTCTTCACCATCTTCAGAATTGGCAGCGACACCCAGCTTTCTCCTTAAGTGTGAAACAACAATAACTATTTGGACCAACTCAGATAAGATCTTCATTTAAAACAACGAGGAAAGATAGAAATTTTCAACAAGGAGAAAAAATAGAAGAATAAGACAAGTCAAGAACTTATCATTCTTTCAAGTTACATTTTTCTTTTAGAAAATAATTTTGAAGTTCGTAAAGAATAGCCAATCTATCTAGGGTCAAGTCCTACAGTCAGTATGCTCTGATACCACCTCTCTCGTGCCCCGAATCTGCAAATCCGGACACTCTGTGTATTCTGCACTAGTCCAGGATCGCGCTAGTGCACACAAGCTAAACAGGGTTTAAAGTGCCAACAACATACACAGCAGAATAGTAATAAATTACTTCAAACATGTATATAAACGAGTTATACGACCTTATGGTCATCCTTACAATAGTTTGCCACGCAGGTTTACATAAATCGAGTCATAAGAGTTCAACAATGAAATTAAACGTCGTGATGCTCCATCTCCTCCACGAGCACCACACGAGGCTTGCTTCCCTAGTTTCCGGCCTCCAAGAAATTCCTCCTCCCATGCAGTGTAGACTCCTCCTCCGTAAATTGTTGCTCGCAAGGGTGAGTACACCGTACTCAACAAATCATGCACATAATGCAGTTCTATTACTACATGCATGGCTTGTTACAAAGGAATGGCTCAATTGGTTATTTTGCATTGCATCAATATTTTACTAAATATTTATTTAAATATCAAGCAGTAAAACCTTAATAATGTAATAAGCTTCTCAATTGTTTTCCACATAACTTTGGACACACAATTCTTAATCATCCTTCATCACCAACTCTGGCACACAGCCTTCCACCCTATTTTATTTCGAAAACTCTACCCCTTGACTGTAATCCCCGAGCATTGTCCAGTACCGTGGACTCGGCTATTCAAATAGTTTTAACACTCAGAGGGTTGTACACTTTACCCACAAGATACAACAGACGCCACAAAGGCAATTGACCGTAATAAAGCCTTTCAGAGACTTCTATCTCCACCTAGGAACCTCTCCGAAGTTGCCTTCACTATCACTTCCCTCACTCGGAGCGAAGTATAGACAAAGAACACCGATTGGACGGGTACCAAGCCGTAGCACAGGCACGCTCCCCCATACAGTTACCCACGTGTAACTGCCACCCCGAGGTATCCAAGGTGAGACATCAGAATCCTACTAAACTAGGTCTTCTCATTCAGACATGTGGTTGTACGAGAGACTCGGGTCAAAGGCTTGCAAGGTGAAGTCCTTAACTGACAAAGGCAAGACATCCTTCTCTCAAACTTGGCACACAGCCCTCACAACACTCAAACCCCCCCCCCCCAAATGCCACGAAGGCCCACCTGGCACAAAGCCTCGGTCCACTTGCCTCAAAATAAATCAATTTCCACCCCAAGTTATTTAACAGTGTAACACATGCCCGTAATCATCCTTCATGTAGAACCACACAGGTCTCTACATTCCAACATCATTCCACCTTTGACAAAATGCATTCACTAATTCTTTAGTCAATGTTGCTTTTGTATTGAAAAGATCATTCACGTTATTTGCATGGCTAAGCAACTATTCACGGTCTAGCCTCCCGTGTTGGCACAATATTATCAACCAACTAATATTACCAAACTTAGGGCATCAAATGGAATCATGACATACAAATACTAGTGACAAGGTGGCAATAACAAATAGGTTGATTTAACTAATTCACCCAATTTATTTAAATCCATTTTTAATTGAATTAGCATGCATAGGATAAAAAATATTTTAATTTATTATTTTTCTCGGTTGTCTCAAGTTTATTTGTCTCCTCTTTATTTTCTGGGTTTCTTTAGAGTTCAAAAGAAAAAGATTTTTGCTTATTTTTAGAAAAACTTAAAACTATTTCCTTAAAAAATAATAAAAACCCTATTTAAGTTGGAATTAATTTTTAAAAATATATCACATGGAACTTCGATGAATTTTCCCATTATTTGTTACAATCCTGATTTCAAAACCTTTCCAAAAGTCTCATTAATTAAAAATATAGTTTGGAGACAAAATAAAAGATTTGGTTTTGCTAAAATTATTATTTTATGTAATAATATTTTATTTGTGTTACTAAGGCTGTGGGTCACGTTCCAGATTTTTCCCAGATTTTTCAACGGTCGTTTGATATTTATTTCGATTTTATTGGTGATATTTAATAACTCGGATTAAATAAACAGTAACACTACAGTACTCCTGGTCGTTTCCAGGAGCAGTTTTCAGTCCTAACTCCGTTGAGCGTTTCCCGATGATCCGCTAGTCCGATTGCCCTATAAATTGAACCACCGATTCCTACGTTCGTTCTCTTTACAACTTAATTATAATTTTCCCCATCCAAGTTCTGGATCTCCCTGTATAAGCCATTCTTTTCAACTCCGTGAAAACTTCGACGAGCTCTCCTGGTCACTCCCGATCTTATTTTGATCTAAAATTTTTACCAGAGCTTCCTCTTGTTGTCCTCTACATCCAGTAAAATCAGATTTTACAAAAGCCCACTGGAGCACCTTCGGCCACCGATTTCTTTCCCAACTCCGGTGAGCTTTTTCCGTTGATCCATTGCTCCTTTGTAGCTGAAAATTGAACCCTAGACGCCTTTCCCAATTCTCCACATCAAACTCAAAGATCAGCATCAGAATCTCAACGGATCTCCCTCGGCAAGCTTTCTTCCCCAACTCCGGTGAGAACTTCGGCGAGCTCTACCGGGAGTTCCCGAACTCCCTTCATCCTCAAATTTCTTGTGGAGCACCCTCATGATAGTTGCAACACCCTTGTGAAATAGTTTTGGAAGATTCCAAACAGAGCACCACCCGCGCACCGAGCAGTCCGCGTGGCCCCCAACGTCGGCCTGCTTTGGCGTCGCGTTCCTGGTCGGGTCATCGTGATTTTTGGTGATCCAAACATGTCATCTCGTGCTCTATGGTACCCTCTATCTCTCTTTCAAATTTTGTACAATTTGGTTCATGGAATCAAAAGTTACGGCCGCCCAAAGATCAAATTTTGTCGTAGGCTATTCTCTCTCGTTTTTGCGAGTTTGGCCATAAAATTTTTATGGTAGACTCCTCTTGATGTACCCTACATGGTGCTCACCCTAACGCAAGGTTTTGACCTCGTGATTTTGCGCAGAAAGTTCTTTTCTCCGATCAGATTGCGTTGCGGACGGCAGAAAACTTCGTCGCGCGTTCCCCATTGATCCAGAAGGTAAAACTCAGACCCGATCATGTTATATTGTGCCAAATATTCCCAGATAGCTCTCTGTAAAATTTGGTTAGATTTCATCTATTATTTTAATAGTTAGGACCGTTTGATTTATTACCTCCGGGAGCCGTTCATCGGCAGTTTGTGATCAATCCGGTGGGTCGCCGCCAAATCCGCCTATATCGTTGAGTTTGTGTCACCGTGTTCTATGTGGTGCTCGCTTTCTCTTTGCTGTTGCATCTACCGAAATTATTTTTATTAAATGCGTCCACGCCTTTTACGCCGCCGTATGCCGTCTTGTGCCGCCAACCATTTTGGTTTTACGTGGCCATGCCATTGTGTCCAGTAGACCATTATCCCCTGTTTTGCCTATCATTGAAGTTCATTTGATCCCTGGTTGCCGTCAAAGCCATGTTCTAGAATCTACCCGTCGTCTTTTCAACCTAGCCCTCCGTTATCCATTCGCGTCTCAGTTAGTCATCCTTGGTAGCATTCTATCGCTGCCATGTCGTTGCACCGACGGGCACCACCTTGTTATTACATGAGCATCCCGTCATCGCTTCACCTTCATTGTTAACGTTTCGCCGTTAACGTTCCATCGTTAACGTTTCGCTGTTAACGTTTCGTCGTTAACGTCCCGCCGTTAACGCTTTGCTCTCATCACATGTGTGCATGCAAGTAAAGGCCCTAATGTGATGTCCTTACCTTTTCTCTCGCCTTATTGTGATCTAACCCATCACGTTGAGTTCAGCCTCGTATTCCTGTCATCACCGCCTCGTCGTCGTCGAGTCCCGTCCCCGATGTAAGTCTAACCTCCGGATCGAACCATAGTGGATGTCGATTCCATCCGTCCTTGTCTTATCCTTGAAAATCTAATCTGCCATTAACCTAGAATTCATTCGTGGTCTTGATCGATAGACCATTAGCCATATGTCATATTCTTGTGCCAGACCTAGCCTATCAGTCTATCTTCCTTTTGGTTGACTGTGCCGTTCGATCAATGAAAGTTAACCTCGAGCATCTGCTTAGTTCATGGCGAACTAACGTATCATCGTGGACCCGGTCTATAGATCGAGAGTCCATATGTCATCGGCGATCCAATCAAGATAATATTCTTCGGAATATTATTCCTTCTTTCCCAGTTATTAATCTTTCTCTTCGGTGTATTTTCCAAAAGCCGTTCTCTTTTGTCTAATAATCGACCTAATCCATTCAAGTTCCTAATTTCATCTAAGCTGTTGTCGGTGTTTCGTATAACCGGCAAGTAAATTTGTGAGTACGGGGTTGCGCGTCCCCTCTCCTTGAATGGTTAGACCACAGGAGTCCCGGATGTATACTGGTTCGGGCGGAATGTCCCTACTTCCAGTTCGAGGTGGCGGTTTGTATTGCTCAAAAAGCAAGGAGCTACGAGGGATTACAAGCGAGGGCTAAGGATAGGCCCTTAGCGCTCGTCCGAGTGGAGGTGCTCGAAAGCGTTCGCTCGGGTCGGAAAACTCGAGCTGAATTACGCGGGAAAGACCGACGCGTGCATGGTTTTGCCGTTTCTTTTTGGGTCCTCCCCCCCTTATATAGGCGGAAGGGGCAGGTTACATGGGAGTTTGGAGGAAAAAGGTAGGGGCATGCTATGCCCGTGAGTCCCGGTCTTCGGTCTAGATGGTAGACATGTTCCTATTTGGCCCATGCTAGGTTGGTAGACACAGCGAACGTCGCCCCGTTGGGAAGGCACGCACCTGCCCTCTGCCGCCTATCAGATAGCGACGGCGCGAGGGGACTGGCACTTGACTTTCGGTGACCCTCGAACCGTATTGGGAAGGAGCCACCTGTCCTGGCATGGTCGCCGTGTCCGTGGGGCGGGTGACCAGCTTGTTGCTGACTATCGACGTGGCGGAGGTCGAGGAGCCAAAGCTCGTTAGGGCCCCACACCGTGGCGGTCGGAGACCTTGGTATGCCGGACTCGGGGTCAGGTCGAGCGGGGGGCGATGGACCCGGGTCAAGTCGAGACCTTTGGCACCGGACTTGGGGCTAGGTCGGAGCCAGCGGGATCGCCGGACCCGGGTCCAGGTCGGAGCCTTCGGGGACGCCGGACCCGGGGCTGGGTCGGAGCCCTCTCAGTGGGCTAGGCCGGGGTCGGGAATCCCTTATCCTGGTGAGGCCTCTGACTAGAACATGGCCCAGAATGGTCCGCCCCCTTTGGCACCACGTGCTGCCTCCAATCCCGCTGCCATGCAAGAACGATCTAAAGATAGATGTATACCTTGCTGGGGGGTACCCCTGGTATGAATATCCGTCAGTAGCCCCCGGGGCCGTCCTGAAACGCAGGCATTCCTGGATGGACCCCTCGTCTTTGGCGGCATGGTTTCTTCGTATGTATGACGATGTCCGGTTTCGACCGGGTGCGCACGAGCGCACCTGGGTGGAGTGTAACTCGATCCCCAGCGGTGCCGGAGAGCTGGTTGGGGAGTTACTAATCTGCATCGATAACCCGATCGGGGCGCGAGTGACTCGTCGACCCGAGCCCCGAGTGGATCGAGAGGGTTGCCTTCGTTGGCGACATCCGACCGACTGGCCGGTCGGTTTTCGACCAGTCTTGCGAGCGCCTTCCGGTGGAATGTAGCTCGAGCCCCGAAAGCGGTCGAAGGGCTGGTCGGGGTTATCTGGCTCATTGGGTCCGACCGATCCGGCCGGAGACTCGATTGCCGGGTGCTAATTTTACGTCGTAGCTGGACGTTGTTGCGGACGACCAAGCGCCTTGGGCAAGGTTTAGGTGTCTGAGCACTATTTTTACGTCGTAGCTAGACGTTGCCGCGGACGACCAAGCGCCTTGGGCGAGGTTTAAGTGTCCGAGCGCTAGTTTTATGTTGTAACTAGACGTGTTATCAGGGCTGGTTTTACGCCGGAGCTAGGCGAGGCCTTAGCCGGTAGGGATGCCCAGATGACTTGGCGAGGTTCTGGTTTCCGAGTGCTTGTTTTACGCCGTAGCTAGACGCGGCGTTTGCAGGTAGTGGTTTAACGCCGAGCTAAGCGAGGGGCGCCCGCCCCGAGTCCTCGTCTGGCGAGAACATCTCTGACGGAGTGGCGCTGCTCGGTCCCACGATACGCCCGTCGCGGTGTGGGACTCGGAGGGGTGAAACAAGCGTGTGTTTACCATACGTCGGCCGAACACCATGCTCGCGGAGCTATTAACGGGTTATCCGAGTGGGCCCTGGAGATCGTGCGACCTCCGAGCGGACGATCCCTACGTCGGGTGTCCGACTCGCTAGGGGCAACCCATAAAAAACCTTTCTTTACTCGATACCATACTGGACACCAGGTCGTCCGCCGACCCAGAGCGCAGTTGGCTGCAACCCGTCGATGGGTTCCGTGGGAGAGCTTGAAGTATGGTCTCGGACACGAGTTAAGGCGATTGGGTCGTCCGTCGACCCAACTAGAGACCCACCGAGGGTTCGCCTTGTCCTCGCCCCTCGCTCGTTTTGTCGGCTGGGGTGGCTTGGGATCCACTTGGTGAATCTGCCCTTCGGACCCACAGCGCTAGGCTTACGTTGGGTGTGAGCCATCGAGCTCTCTCGCCACCTCGAGGCCGCAGTGGCCCGGTGGACTTTTCATACCTGTTTCGATCAATGTCGGCCCAGCCTAGAGGCGGAGATCGAAAGGTCGTGGTGGCGTATCGGCCGAAGCGGTCTTCTGGCGCCTCCTTTGACTCCAGCGGCATGGCGTGGTGGTCCAATGGGACGGACGGCGCTCATCGAGAGAAGGGTCGGTTGTGATGGCGCTTCTTTGGTGATGTCGAAATTGTCGTCTGAGCGCTAAGGGCACGCCATCATCGCCGCCTTTGCCTTTCCCGCTTTTTCGCGGTTTCGCTCCTAGGGGTCTCGTGGTCCGAGCGTGTACCTTACCGACGATGAGTTGCACCGCGCGGGTACTCCCTTCTACCACAGGGAGTACTTCGAAGCCGTAGCCACTGAGGCGTGGGCCGTAGCACTTGGATTGGAGGGGTCACCGCTAGGGGGAACCGAATAGTCGATCGGGTCACAATCCTATATGGGCGTAGGGAGCTAAAGCCCGCGAGCGGTGCATGGGGACCAAGCCGTGGTCGCCAGGCACGCTTGAACTTCGGAGGTGGGAGAACAAAGGCGGGAGGGAAGAAGTTTTAGGATAGAATCGCCTATACTTTTACTCCTCATCTTTGGAGACGTCACGCCATTGGCCTCGTCGTTCGACTTTCCACCGGGCGAATGTAACGACCTTCCCTTCCTTTTGGCTGCTGCCAGCCCACCGTTACCTTGGCCTGACCAGCCAGCCAGAGCTGAAACCGAATGGTCACGCTGCACCTTGCCCGGCAGTCCTTCGCTTTATCGCCTCTTGCCGTCATTTTAATGCGAGCGGAAAAGTGAAAGAACACGCCCTCCGTCGTGCGGCGACATGGAGTTAATCTTGCGTACGGTGATGCCGGCGGCGACGCCGTCTGGCCGCTCGCCCGCCCAGATATATAACATCCTCGAGGAAGCGGCGCCACCAAATTGCCTTCGCCCGATCGCCACCCCGCACTTCCCTTCGACACAAACAAGGGGGGCGGCTCCCGCGCTTCGAGTCGGCAAATGGCGAGTGGTGGGGACGACCAGAGAGCCGGCAAGCGGGAGGCGGCGGCGGACTCACGGGGCTCGGACCCCAAGAGGCCCCGTGGCGACGGGTCCATCATGCCTCGGCGGGGGCGGATCATTACGCCTCGTCGGCCTTCCGCCTTAGGACTCCCCTTATGGGGTGAGTCTCTTTTTACCTGGTCTCAGTGTGGCTTCGATTCTTCCTTGCTGATGCTGAGTTGCTTCTCCTTTCTTTCAGGGCTCCTGGCTCTAGCTCGCGCCAGTCGCCCGCGGCGCCAGCGGCGGCCGTCGTGGCGGGGGTGGCGGATGCCACCGAGCGGCGTCTGGAGCTCCTTGGTCGCCGCGGCGATCCCCTGTCTGAGAGCAGTGGTGGCGACCTGTCGGCCGCATTGGCGAGGCTAAAGGCCTCATTCAACGTCCAGGCCGCGAGGGCCGCTTCCCACGCAGGCGGATCGTTGGGCATGGCCCAACGTCGCCGCTGAGGAGGAGCTGCGAAGATGCGCGAGTAGGTGGCACCGCTGCTTGCGGCTCGTGCTTGAGGGCCCGAGGAAGAGTGGCGAGCTTCATGCGGGCGCCGTCGATCGCGGAGAACCTCTCTGCCCATGCTCCGCCCGACCTTGAGAGCATTGGCGGGAGCTTGAGCAGCGGGGTGAGTGAACGAACCGATCGCGTGGAGGATCTTGCATCGCAAGACGCCTTGACCTCACCTAAGGCGGTGACGCCTTAAGCCGACTCGCCTTGCAGCTTTGCACGAGCGCTTCGCCCGAGGAGAAGGCTGTGTTGATGACGAGAATACATCTTGCTTTCTTGGGCAGTAGTGGCCTCTCCCTCGACCCAATGGCGGCCGTTTCTGGGATCGGCGGCGCCGATCGGGCTTTCGGGCCGGAGGCGAGTGGCGAGGGCTGGGTGTGTGTGGTCGTTCGGACGGCAAATGGCAACTCCGGCAGCGATGATTCCTCCGGTTGAGGATCATGACTCCGGACTTAACTTTTTGTTTTTGTGCAATGTATATGTATCGTTATGTCGTGGACTTGGGGACTTTGCTTGTTATTCCGTATTCCTTT
Source organism: Guadua angustifolia (assembly GCA_036346375.1). Lineage (NCBI taxonomy): Eukaryota > Viridiplantae > Streptophyta > Magnoliopsida > Poales > Poaceae > Guadua > Guadua angustifolia. The sequence goes on along the minus strand of CM070512.1, from coordinate 20,841,780 downwards.
ACGTGATGGCGCTAGTCGAGCATCTGTAGCCTTTAGGAACCATTGGGGTTGCTAGGGCATAGGTAGAGCGCCGACATGTTGAAGAAATACGAGAATAATAAGAGACAAGCGCTTGTGGGCGTGTCTAACCGCCTTTAGATCGCCTTGCATGGGTGCTTCCTCGACCGCAAGACGCTACTTACAAATCAATGGCCGTGGGGGCGAGGTAGTAGCATTTGGGTCGAGGGCTTTCGCTATGTGGCGGACCGATGGTCGGTCAGGACGCGACCACGGGCGGTCGAGTAACAAGCGACCTCCAGTCGCCGCGTGAGGATCAAGACGCGGTCGACACGCGGCGCTTTGAGTCCGGGAGTTTTGGCAGAAACGCGAGGAAGAGGATGAAATTCAAGGGTAGAACCTTCTTAACTTCTCGATGTTCCACACGTTTGGTACAATGTTGCCTTCGGCGTCCTTGAGTCGAAAGGTGCCGGAGTCGGAGGACCTCTATTACGGTGAAGGGTCCCTCCCACGGAGGAGACAACTTGTCTTGCCAGCGTTGGATCAACTGGCGCAGACCGGTGCATGTAACGAAGGACCTCCGCGGACTGTCGATCGTGGTAACGCCGCGGCATCTAGGCGATACTTGGTGATTCGCAGAGCAGCCACGTCGGCGCGCTCGTCGAGTGGTCGATCGCGTCTTGTTGTCGTGAGCCCCGAGCCTCGTCGAAGGCTCGTAGTGGTGGCGCCCGTACTCGTGTCGGTTGGCAAGGCAACCCGGCACCATACACGGGAAAAATGGTGTAAATCCGTCGGCCGGATCGGCGTGTTCTCAGAGGCTCCAAAGGGCGAAGGCGATTGGCCGCCCATCGCCCGTGAATTTTTTTTCACCGATGAAGATTCGCGGCTTGAGCCCTTGGAGGATCATACAGTTCGCTAGCTCGACCTGGCCGTTGGTCCGTGGATGGGCTACAGCTGCCCAGTCGACACGGATGTTGAAGTCGTCGCAGAATTCGAGGAATTCCTTCCTCGTGAATTGCGTGCCGTTATTGGTGATAATGGAGTTCGGGACTCCAAACCGATAAACGATGTCGCGAAAGAAGTTGGCCGCCTGCGTCGAGGTGATGGTGGCGACCGGCTTTGCTTCTATCCACTTGGTGAATTTATCGACCGCGACAAGCAGGTGAGTCAAGCCCCCGGGCGCCTTCTTGAAGGGCCCGACCAGGTCGAGGCCCCAAACGGCGAATGGCCACGTGACGGGGATCGTCTGCAAGGCTTGCGTGGGGAGATGCGTCTGCTGAGCAAATAACTAACACCCTTCGCAGGTGTGGATGATTTGCTCGGCGTCGGCCACGGCGGTCGGCCAGTAGAAGCCTTGACGGAAGGCTTTTCCTCGAGGACATGGCAAAGCGTGGTGGCCGCAGATGCGTGAATGTCGAAGGCGGCTGACCACTTCCTGGCTCGTGGGATGCACTTCTAGAGGACTCCTAAGGGCTCCTCTTGTGAGGCCTTCTGACGAGGCGAAGGATTTTGCCGGCCGGCGAGGCGCTCGGTTGGAGTCGGCGACGGAAGCGATCCGTCGGTCGGCCGATGAAGGGCTTCCTCGACCGGAGTCGGCGATGAACATGCCACGACCTCGTGGGCGGTTCGCGTTCGAGGCGATTCGGCCGAGCGCCTGCGAAGTCGGCCGGTTGCTCGGCGTAATCCAAATTAGACGGAAGGCTGGAGGATGTCGGAGACGAAGATCCTAAGCGGGACCGGTCCTTTGCCAGAGGCAAGGTTGGCTAGGTAGTCGGCCTCACCATTGAAGCGTCGGTAGCTATGGTCAAGCTCGAAGCCCTTGAACCTTTCCTCGAGTTTGCGTACCTCCCGGCAGTATGCCGCCATGCGGGCATCACGAGGTTCCGAGGCCTTCATGACTTGGTCGACGACAAGCTTGGAGTCACCGTGCACGTAGAGTCGGCGCGCGCCAAGGTCGGCAGCGATCCAGAGACCGTTGACGAGTGCTTCGTACTCGGCGACGTTGTTGGTGGCGGCGAAGTGCAGCCAAATGGCGTACTGGAGCTTGTTTTCGAGTGGGGAAACGAGGACGACCCCAGCACCTGCCCCGTTCTTGGTGTAGAACCCGTCGAAGTACATCGCCCAAGATTTGGGGTCTTCGGTAGCAGGTGGCACCTAAGCCGGTCCATTTAGCGCGAAGTCGCCAAGACTCAATGACGATCGCCCGTCCCGAGGGACGTCTGATATGTCATGGTTTATTGAGCTCAAGTGCCCACTTGGCGATTCTTCGAGGCGTCGCGGTTGCGGACAATCTCCCCAAGTGGCGAGAGGTCACCACAGAGGCGGGGTGGTTGAGTAAGTGGACCCGGCTTCCTCTTCGTGATGAGCACCGTATAGCAACTTTTGCACTTCGCAGTACTGAGCCTTGGACTCGGAGAGTACTTCGCTAATGAAGTACACGGCCACTGCACCTTGAGCACATAGCCCTCTTCGGTTCACTCTCTGACGGCGCGCCGCCACGCGACTGGGTCGTGGCGGCGATGTGAGAAGCGATTATTCGGCCGGGCGACCCGATCTGGGAGGTGGTCGAAGAAGCCTTGACGGTCGAGGCCTCCTGGGCCTCATGAGTCGGTGAAGTGGTCGGACTTCTTGGCGGCTTGTAGAGCGGCATTCCTTTCGCCAAGGCGAGACATGAAAACGGCTCAAAAGTGCAAGACATCCGGTCAACTTTGGACCCCTTTCAGGTTGGCTATCGGGCCCATCTTCATGATCGCGGAGATCTTCTCTGGTTGGCTTCGATGCGCTTCTGGAGATGATGAAGCCAATGACTTTCCTTGGGGACCCAGCGCGCACCGGGGTTGAGCCTTCTTGAAACCGCGGAGGTTTGCAAAAGTCTCTTCTAAGTCGGCGACGAGATCATCAACCTTCTTAGTTTTGACAACGATGTCGTCAACGTACGCCTCGATGTTACGTCCGATTTGGTCGTCGAAACACGTTTGCATACATCGCTGGTATGTAGCACCCGCGTTTTTTAGACCAAACGGCATCGTTACGTAACAAAACGAACCGAACGGAGTGATGAAAGGGTCACGAGCTAGTCGGACTCTTTCATCGCTATCTGATGGTAGCCTGAGTAGGCATCCAAGAGCGCGAGGATTCGCACAGCGGTGGAGTCGACAACTTGGTCGATGCGAGGCAATGGAAAAGGGTCCTTAGGACATGCCTTGTTCAGGCGGGTGTAATCAACGCACATTCTCCATTGCCCGATTTCTTTTTACAAGTCTGGGTTGGCCACCACTCGGGGTGGCCGGACCTCTTTATAAACCTAGGCCCGAAGCTTGGCGTCGCTCGCCGATGACCTGCGCGCTTTCCTCGTCGAAGCGGTATAGCGTTGAGCGGCCGGCCTTGGCCGGGTCGGATGTTCAAGGAGTGCTCGGCGACTTCCCTCGGGATACCCAGCATGTCAGATGGCTTCCATGCGAAGACATCCCGATTATTGCGGAGAAGTCGACGGCGCGCCTTCTATTGGCGGGGAGCGTGGCCCCGATCCGCACGGTCTTGGCGAGATCTTTCGGATCGATCGCAACCTCCTTCGTGTCCTCGGCGGACTTGAAGAGCGAGCCCCGACTTCTTTGGAGTCGGGGCGGATTCGGGGTTTCCCTCCGGGATTTGAAACTCGGCGGGCGCAATGATCGTCGTGGCGCCAAGTCGCAATGCGCTTTCCTCGCGATTATAGGCGAGCTGAAAGAACACGGCCCGCAGTGATGACTCCTTGACCTCGGCATTTTTAGCTTGAGCTAGGTGTAGTTGGGGACCGCCATGAACTTGGCGTAGCATGGCCTCCCATGATGGCGTGGTAGGAACCGAAACCCCGACATCGAAGGTGAGGGTTTGGTCAGGAAGTTTCCTGACCCCCAAATGACGGGCGGATCGATCTGCCTGAGTGGAATAGGCTGCGGGCGGGGGACGACAGCCTGTGGAAAGGCGCCTTGCTTTCGGTCGGAGGCAGCGGCGAGGATCCCATGGTGTCAAAAGTCTCAACATATCGAGGATGTTGAGGCTGCCGCCACCATCCATGAGCACCTTAGGCGAGCACTTGAACCCACGGGGGCCACAACCAGGATATCAATGTGGTCGGGTGGTCGGCCCGATCAAAGGTGATCGGCGACTCCGACCAGCGGAGGTACCAAGGCGGCGGGGGGCCCGTGTGGACCTCTCGGAAGCTTGAGCTGCCGCTTGTTGGCATAGCTCACTGGTCCGCCCGAAGATCATGAGGCGTCCGGGTTCAAGAACTCGGCGTCGCCTCCTCCTCGGTGGTTAGCGGCGGTCTCGCTTTTTCCTTTGCCTACACGAGGCTCGAAATAAGCGCTTCAGGGTTTCGCATTCCCTGTACTTGTGTTTAACAGAGTACCCATGGTGTGGACACGGGCTGTCCATCAGCTTCTCGAAATGGTCGAGTCCGACCGTTACTGCTCCTTGGCGGGCGGCGGCGGCACGACCTCGAACCTCATGAGCCTGCTTCCCCTTCGCTTCGTTTAGCCGGAGGCGGTGGGCGCCCGGCAGCGCCGGCGTCTTTCTTTGGCCTTCCCTTGTCGAAGATGGCCCCGGCCTCCTCATGAGGCGTGGTTAGTGGCGATGTCGAAGCTCTTTGGTTGTTCGGGCTTGGTGCAACCGGTTTATGTACCACGGCTTTAAGTAGTGCCGTAGATGAATGCCTGAGCGGCGTCACGTCGCGAGATGTCGAGGAGCTTCGTTACCTGTGTTGGGAGAACGCTAGATGTAATCTCGGAGACTCTCCCATTTACGCTTGCGACTCTTTAGATCCCGAAATTCGAGCGCTTGGTGCCACAGAAATTACCGACGAAGAGGATCTTCAAGTCGGCCCGATTCTAATAGCGTCGTAGGCAAGTACTCGAGCGGCTCGGCGAGTCCGCGAGATAGATGGGGAGGTATTGGATGATAAAAGATCGTCTGTAGCTCCCCACCTTTCGGCATCGGGCGGAAGTCTTCAACCGGACCTTTGGGGTTTGTTGCCCCATGTGTACTTGGTTATGTTGGTGGGCGCCAAAATCTGGCGGGAATCCGCATGGCGGATCTCCGACCATACGCGCGAGGCCAGGCGTCAGAGGGCTCGAACTCACGGTGGCGCTGACCCCTTGTCTGCGCCCTGGCCCAGGGCAGTAGCGTCGCCCTTTTTCATGCCTCGATGGTGTCGCGGACGTCGCGGCTTCGCCAGCGCTCTCGTGCTAAGAGGGGAGGCACAAGGGCCGCCCGGTCTTGCCAGCCGGGACCTCGGCGATCTGGAGAAGTCGTGCGGCTTCAGGTGGCTCGAAGCCCGGCCAGCTGGGCGAGACCTGGTGAATGTGTTGAGCAGCGACACATTCCACCACCGGAGGTTCTCGGAAGGTGGCCTTGGCCCCGGGTCCTCTGGCTCGGGAATCTTCTGCACAACATCATATCTTGCAATGACATTTTAGGTGGCGTGGGGAAGTAGGGAAGGCAAGTGCACCCTCGGCCATTGCTCGGTGAACTTCTGTGAGCTGTCGTCTTGCGCCGCGTCGCTAAGCGTCTTGAGCCAGTGACTCTACCCAGTCGGCTGGAGTATATCAAGCTCGGCCTTTTGGGCCTCCACCACTCATGGCTAGCTGCTTTGGCTCGACATGGCGAGCTTGGAGGCTCTCGGCGCGCTTGCGTTGGTTCTCCACCTCCTGCGCCTCGGCGCGCTGGGCGGTGGTTCCTGGGCTGACGGGAGTGGCGGCCGAATCCTCCACGCCCGCCATGTTGCACTCGCGAGAGTACAACTCGTCCGTAGCATGCTCCGTGTCGGAGCCGGAGTCGTGGCTGGAGGGGCTCTCCAGCAAGTGGTGGACAAAGGCCGGCCGATAGCCGACCATCGCCACGAGATGCGAGCCGGCGGGAGGCGGGGTCGCCGCCCGCGCAAGCTTGCATCTTATTCTTTATCGAAGCGGCCAGGCGTCCGGCAGGTTCGGCGTTGGAGTCCACGAGGGTCTCTAACGGAGCTTCCGAGGGTGACGGCGGCGGAATCTGAGCTCGTATGGCGAGCGTCAAAACTGAGGCGGCGGGGAAATCTGAACTCTCCTTGAAGGTGGCGACGAAGTTGAGAGAGCCGAAGCGGATCCAGCTCCTTGGCGCAGATGTGCCGCCGTTGGTGAAGAAAGCCATCAAGGAGGAAGATGGGGATCCGAAGATCATGAAGATGACGCTGGCAGGCTCCCTACCTAAGCGCGCAATATCGGGTGTTTAGTATAACCTAAGCAAGTAAATTTGTAATCTGGGGTTGTTGCGTCCCTCTCCTTGAATGGTTAGACCACAGGAGTCCCGGATGTATACTGGTTTGGGCGGAATGTCCCTACTTCCAGTTCGTGGTGGCGGTTTGTATTGCTCAAGAAGCAAGGAGCTACGAGGGATTACAAGCAAGGGCTAAGGACAGGCCCTTAGCGCTCGTCCGAGTGGAGGTGCTCGGAAGCGTTCGCTCGGGTCGAAAAACTCAAGCTAAATTACGCGGGGAAAGACCGACGCGTGCGTGGTTTTGACGTTTCTTTTTGGGTCCTCCCCCCCCCTAATATAAGCGGAAGGGGCAGGTTACACGGGAGTTTGGAGGAAAAAGGTAGGGGCATGCTATGCCCGCGAGTCCCGGTCTTTGGTCTAGATGGTAGACAGGTTCCTGTTTGGCCCATGCTGGGTTGGTAGACACAATGACGTCCGTTCCGATTGGAAGGCGCCTTTTGCCCTCTGCGCTGTCGAGATAGAGAGCAGATGCGAGGGCGGGCACTTGACTTTCGGTGACCCTCGGACCATATTGGGAAGGAGCCACCTGTCCTGGCATGGTCGCCGTATCCGTGGGGCGGGTGACCAGCTTGTTGCTGACTATCGACGTGGTGGAGGTCGAGGCCGGCTCGTTGGGGCCCGACCAGTGGCGGTCGGAGCCTTGGGACGGACCGAGGTCGGTCGGAGCCGGCGGGAGCGATGGACCCGGTCAAGTCAGACCTTCAGGGCACCGGACTGGTGGGCTCGGAGCCGGCAGGATCGCCGGACCCGGGTCAAGGTCGGAGCTTTCGGGGACGCCGGACCCGGGGCTAGGTCGGAGCCCTCTTGGTGGGCTAGGCCGGGGCCGCGAATCCCTTATCCTGGTGAGGCCTCTGACTAGAACATGTTCCAGAATGGTCCGCCCCCTTTGGCACCACGTGCTGCCTCCAGTCCCGCTGCCATGCAAGAACGATCTAAAGATAGATGTATACCTTCTTGGGGGTACCCCTGGTATGAATATCCGTCGTTATTGTGCCTAATGTTATTCGTTCTTAATTTGGAGTTTACTTGATTTGCTTTTTGAGTTTTGTTGTATTTGTGCTTCTTTGCCATTAGACGCGTCGTCCAGAATTTACCCAAGTAGCTGAAGGACGAGAAAGTCGAAGCATTCGATTGAAGGAGCCAAAGGTTGTGGAAGCCGAAGATCAATTATAAAGAGTAAAGAGCAGTTTATAGCAAGTGCCAGACAAGTTGTGCTTTGATCATATTGCTCCCAGTTTTACAAATTTACTTTGATTCAAGTTATTGCATGCTAGTTCAAGATTAAAATGATTTAAATTAATTTGGGATTAGTTATTCAATCCAATTGCTAATATCACCTTGCCATGATTATTTGTATGCCATAAGTCATTTGTCACCCTAAGATGGTTGATTATTAGTTGGTGGTTATTACTTGCCAACGTGGGTTGGTTAGATCGTATATAATTGCTTAGCCATGCCACGCAACTCATGTCTTTTGAAAGTAAAAGGTTAATACTGATCACTGGATTATGAAATGTGTTTGTGAAATGGTGTGACGTGTTGCCACACGATGATGTTGATATGTGGAACCAATGTGGTTCTACATGGATGTTGAGTTGTTGTCGGCATTGTGTTGCGCAATAATCAACTAGGGTGGTAAAGGATTTAGACTGAGGCAAGTGGCAAGTGGCTTTATGCGAGGTGGACCATCGTGGCATTTGGGAGGGTTGAGTGTTGTGAAATTTTGTCGCCAATTTTGAGAGAAGGATGTCTTGCCTTGGTCGATTAAGGACTTCACCTTGCAAGCCTTTGACTGAGTCACTCGTACAACCACATGTGCGAATGGGAAGACCTAGTTTAGTAGGATTACGATATATCACCTTTGATACCTTGGGGTGGCGATTACGGGGGAATAGCGTATGGGGGCGATGCTGTCTTTGCGGCATGGTACCCATCCAACAAGTGTTTGTCGGTCCTATACTTGGCTCGGTGTGAGAAGTGATAGTGAAAACAACCGGAGAGGTTCCTAGGTTGAGATAGAAGTTTCTAAAACTTTGTTATGATCGTTCATTAGCATACTCTTGTATGGTGATTCACGGTGACGTGATGAGTTGATTGTATCTTGTGGGTAAAGTGTACAACCTCTGCGAGTGTAAAAACTATTTGAATAGCCGAGTCATGGTATTGGACAATGCTCGGGGATTCTGGTCAAGGGTTAGATTTTGATAAAAATAAGGTTGGGAATGTGGACAATGTGATATGGAAATTGGTTAAGGATGAAAATGTTTTACTTGAGAATGATTACGTAATTTATTATGGGTATTATTTGTTTCTTTGCTTTTCTATCTATTATGATTATTTGTGAATCTTTGCTTTATTGCAAAAGAACCATTGACCAATCCTTTGGAATAAGCCATGCATGTAGTAATAGAATGCATTACATGCATGACTTGTTGAGTCGGTTGTGTACTCACCTTTGCTATAACAAAACATCACCAGTTGAGAGAAGTCTTTGTCTTGAAGAAGGAGAAGTTATGCAAGAAGGCAAATATCTAGGAGTTGAACCTTGTCAAATGCCTCGTGGTATTTTGATGAGATTCATCGGCGTTCTTCGTTCATTCTTTGTTCGTTTTACTCACGAGTTGAAGCCATCTAGGCTTCACAATTGTAAGTTGACTTTAAGGTTGTTCAACATGTTATATTAAAAGATGAATACTTTATTTATTATTCCGTTGTGTATGATTATGATATTCATCTTTGTTAACTATGGGCACTAGCTCTTGATCACAGGACTAGTCTTTGAAAACACGAAGGGTTTCGGATTGCAATTCGGGTCCGACAGAGGTGGTATCGAGCATCTTGTTGTAGGTCTTGACCCTAGATAGTTTGGCCGTTCTTTAGGAATTTCAAAATTATTTTCTAAAAGAAAATTTTAACTTGAAAGAATGATAAGTTATTGACTTGTCTTATTCTTCTATTCTTTTCTCCTTGATGAAAATTTCTATCTTTCCTCGTTGTTTTAAATGAAGATCTTATCTGAGTTATTTCAAATCGTTATCATTGTTTCACACTTAAGGAGAAAGCGCTGGGTGTCGTTGCCAATCCTGAAGATCGTGAAGACAGGAATCGTCGAACTCAGGAAAAGTGGATCGATGAAGTGTTCCAGTAGCTAGAAGAACCGGTGCTTTTCGTGGCAGTTGTGACTCATGTGTGAGAGTAATCGTGTTTGTCTAAGATAGAAGTGTTACCCTCTTATCGGTGAATTATTGTGTGTTTAGGTTAATTTGGTTTTCCTTGTTTCTTGAGTGTGCAATATCGTTGCGAGCTTTTAGGCTTGGATAAGCAACCATACCAAGTTATTAATAATATTTGTATAAGTTTTTGGGTTAAACTGTTTCCTGCACTAGGATTCATGAACCTCATCTATGCTATTCCCTCTTACCTAAACCACAGGTGGTCAGCAGGTTGGAAAGGATCGACCGCAGCAATGACTCTGGGGCAGTTCACGTTAGTTCAGTTGTTACTCTTGGTGTCAATATTAAAAGAGATAGTGACGATGAGTACATCCTTGTACCAACCGTGACAATTCAAAACTTGGATCGATTGTTCACCGTTTAGACTCTTGCTTATCTGAGACAATGATGCAGCGAGATGAATGTCATCGATGCCAACATCAATCCCTCCTCAAGCGAAGTCACAACCTCCTGTTCACGGTCAAAGATTACCTCGTTCATGAAGACCAAACCGCCCATGTTTGATGGATCGACCACTCTCGAGATCACGAAATTTGGCCGCATCATAGAAGAAGGCGGCTTTGGTGCAATGTGAAGATAAAGAAAAAGTTCCCTACGCTACGTGTCGGGTTAGAAGGAAATGCATTAGTCGGTGGAAGAGTTTCTACACCACTTCTAAGGATGAACATACCATCACTTGGTTAGAGTTTACCACCACCTTTAAATCGCTCTTCACATCATCGGAAGGCGGTGAAACCACAGTAAGACAAGGAAGAATGGTATCTCCACACCCGATACCATACCGGGACGTTGTTCTTTGAAGTATTGTCAACCGAACCAATCAGAAGACTGTACATGCATCCGTTATGGCGAAATAGGACACACTGTTGATGAACATGCAATTAATTATTCTAGCTGTGAAGGAAGCCACTAACGTGGAGAATGACCAAGACATTTATGTTACAACTGTGGTGAGTTAGTTTATTTTGTTAAGGAATGCCTACAGAAAAATCAAGCAAACTCTGAAGCCATTACCATTCCCGAAATTACTTCAGTAAAGACTATAACACCAAAAGTGAGGGGTAAGACTACGGAAGCAACTTGCTCTAGGAGTCAGTTGAAGCAAGAGTAAATGGTTAACAAGACCCTTAATCTGGAAGAGGAGTGCAAGGAATTAGAGGACAACTGCAAGCGTCAGAAAGCTCATCAAGAAGGACCACCGCAACAGCGAATGAGGAGTGCCCCTCAACAACTCAGTTGTCGTACTTCTTAGACTTTGTTTGAGACACCTTCACCTGTGCTTCACCCTGATGGTCAGAGTTTCCATAACACCACCCCAGTGAAAAGTCCGCAAGGAAGAAGCTTATTGTCTAGAATTTGCTTTACTTGTTGCCAGCCAGGACATCTCGCTAATAACTGCTCTCAGAAGGAAGTGATCACTGCGGATCACGTCGATCTTAGCTCTACCCCTACCAAGATTAGTGCCATGTCAAGAGGAAGCCAACAAATGTCGGTCAAGTGTTGCTTTAGATGCAATGAGCCGGGATATTTCGCCAATAGTTGTCCCGGGAGAAAAGGTGTTATACCTATCCACTTAAACCTTAGTCCTCCACCTCACCGAGACACTTGCGCCGAAAGTGAATTGTGAAGCGATTCAAGATGAAGCCATGCATAAGAGCGATGTGAGAATGCTGATGGTTAATTTGTCCATTGTTAAGATCAAGTTTTTAATAAAGCTTATCATATTGGAAATCAATGCTTGAGATGTTTATGCCTGGAGTTAAATTAGTTACCCATGTGCAAGACAGTTTGGGTCCATGGCTGGAGATGTAATCAATTAAGAGGTGCTGGAGTGTTCCTGAGATAAAGTTGTGATCAGGTTAACTTTAGTTTGTTGGAAATAGTGGAGGACTGTCTATTCTGTTATGGTTGAGTCAAGAAAGTGGATGAGCCATCATATCAGAAGAAAGAGTTGTTGTGTATGTTTAATAACTACACAAGATAATTGTCCTCCTGAAGAATTACTCTAGCTACCGCAGTGTATGCCAACAAACCATTACCATTACATTAGTAATAGTTGAAGCTTGAGTCCAATGTGAAGTAATACCCAGTTGAAATAGAGTTCAAGCCGATACTCGAGAGTCAAGCCGACAAAGATAGTGCAAGACAAACCAAAATGCTGTTCAAGTCTCGTTCAAGACCACAGAATTTCAAGTAAGTTTCGTCGTCAGATGCAGCTTGTTCAGTTTCTACGAGAAGCAGAAAATCAAGTGTTTAGGAACAGAAGTAAGGAAACCTGTCAATGGAGTTTCCAGAAATGTCAACATGGATGTGAGATGTGTTCCAAGAGCCTTAGCAGAAGAAGTTCTTTCTTGTGCCAGAAAAGCAGACGCTGTTGGAGTCAGTGGAGTTGCAAGGGGACCGCATCCGCAAAGAGCAGCCTACAAATTTTGGATGTTAGCAAGAGCCTGTTCAGAAGCAACCCTGTCTAGTGTGCAGTTGATTGGAAGTTTGAAGAAGCTCAAGAGTTGAGTTTCCCTAACCCTATTTCTATAATCAGTCATGAATCTCGGGGACGAGATTCTATTAAGGGGGGAGGTTTGTAACATCTCAAAATTTTATTTCAAAAATAGGATAAAAAATATTTTAATTTATTATTTTTATCGGTTGTCTCAAGTTTATTTGTCTCCTCTTTATTTTCTTGATTTCTTTAGAGTTCAAAAGAAAACGACTTTTGCCTATTTTTAGAAAAACTTAAAACTATTTCCTTAAAAAAATAATAAAAACCCTATTTAAGTTGGAATTAATTTTTAAAAAATATATCACAAGGAACTTCTATGAATTTTCCCATTATTTGTTACAATCCTGATTTCAAAACCTTTCCAAAAGTCTCATTAATTAAAAATATAGTTTGGAGACAAAATAAAAGATTTGGTTTTTGCTAAAACTATCTTATTTAATATAAATAAACCTAAGGGAATTTCTGCGAAATTTCCTACATTTGTCAAATTATATATTTTCTAAAGTCTTTCCGAAAGCTTTAACAAAATAAAAATATATGTTGATATAAAAATAAAATATTTGGTGATACCAAAATATTTTATTTGATCTCAAAATGTCCTAATTCAACTCCCTGAATTTTCTTAGAATTTTTGGGGTTGTTTTAGTATTTTCCAAATTAAAAAGATATTAAAAATAATATAAAAGTATTTACTGTACATGAATAAAATTATTATTTTATGTAATAATATTTTATTTGTGTTACTAAGGCTGTGGGTCACGTTCCAGATTTTTCTCGGATTTTTGAACAGATGTTTCATATTTATTTCGATTTTATTGGTGATATTTAATAATTCGGATTAAATAAACAGTAATGCTACAGTACTCCGGCCGTTTCCAGGAGCAGTTTTCAATTCTAACTCCGGTGAGCGTTTCCTGATGATCCGCTGGTCCGATTGCTCTATAAATTGAACCACCGATTTCAACGTGCGTTCTCTTTACAACCTAATTATAATTTTCCCCATCCAAGTTATAGATCTCCTTGTATAAGTCATTCTTTTCAACTCCGGTGAAAACTTCAATGAGTTCTCCTAGTCACTCCTGATCTTATTTTGATCTGAAATTTTTACCAGAGCTTCCTCTTGTTGTCCTCTATATTTAGTAGAATTAGAATTTTGCAAAAGCATACCGGAGCACCTTCGGCCACAGATTTCTTTTCCAACTCCGGAGAGCTTTTTCTGTTGATCCATTGCTCCTTTGTAGCTGAAAATTGAACCAAAGATGCCCCTCCCAATTCTCCACATCATACTCAAAGATCAGCATCAGAATCGTAACGGATCTCCCTCGGCAAGCTTTCTTCCCCAACTCCGTGAGAACTTCGGCGAGCTCTATCGGGCGCTCCCAAACTCCGTTCATCCTCAAATTTCTTGTGGAGAACCCCCATGTTGGTTGCAACATCCCTGTGAAACAGTTTTGGAAGATTCCAAACAGAGCACCACCGGCGCAAAGCCGAAATTCGTCATCCATGCACCCCCAACGTCGGCCTGTTTTGGCGTCACGTTCCTGGTCGGCTTGTCATGATTTTTGGTGATCCAACCATGTCATCTCGTGATCTATGGTACCCTCTGTCTCCCTTTCAAATTTCGTACAATTTGGTTCGTGGAATCAAAAGTTACGGCCACCCAAAGATCAAATTTTGCCGTAGGCTATTCTCCCTCGTTTTTGCGAGTTTGGCTGTGAAATTTTTATGGTAGACTTCTCTTGATGTCCCCTACATGGTGCTCACACTAACTCAAGGTTTTGACCTTGTAATTTTGCACAGAAAATTCTTTTCTCCGATCAGACTGTGTTGCGCCCGGCAGAAAACTTCGTCGCGCGTTCCCTGTTGATCCAGAAGGTAAAACTCAGACTCGATCATGTTATATTGTGCCAAATATTCCCAGATAGCTCTCTGTAAAATTTGGTTAGGTTTCATCTATTATTTTAATAGTTAAGACCGTTTGATCTATTAGCTCCGGGAGCCGTTCATCGGCAGTTTGTGATCAATCCGGTGGGTCGCCGCCAAATCCGCCTATATCGTTGAGTTCGTGTCACCACGTTCTATGTGGTGCCCGCTTTCCCTTTGCTGTTGCATCTACCGAAATTATTTTTATTCGTCGGCCGCCGCCTTTTGCCGCCGTCGTGCGTCGTCTTGTGCCGCCAACCATTTTGGTTTGACGTGGCCAGGCCATTGTGTCCAGTAGACCATTATCCCCTGTTTTGCCAATCGTTGAAGTTCATTAGATCCCCGGTTGCCGTCAAAGCCATGTTCTAGAATCTACCCGTCGCCTTTTCAACCTAGCCCTCCGTTATCCATTCGCGTCTCGGTTAGTCATCCTTGGTAGCATTCTATCGCTGCCATGTCGTTGCACCGACGGGCACCACCTTGTTATTCCATGAGTGTCCCGTCATCGCTTCACCTTCATTGTTAACGTTTCACCGTTAACGTTCCATCGTTAACGTTCATTCGTTAACGTTACGCCGTTAACGTTTCATCGTTAACGTTTCGCTGTTAACGTCCCGTCGTTAACGCTTTACTCTCATCACATGTGTGCATGCAAGTAAAGGCCCTAATGTGATGTCCTTACCTTTTCTCTCACCTTATTGTGATCTAACCCATCACGTTGAGTTCAGCCTCGTATTCCTGTCATCACCGCCTCGTCGTCGTCGAGTCCCGCCCCCGATATAAGTCTAACCTCTGGATCGAACCATAGTGGATGTCGATTCCATCCGTCCTTATCTTATCCTTGAAAATCTAATCTGCCATTAACCTCGAGCCATATGTCATATTCTTGTGCCAGACCTAGCCTATCAATCTATCTTCCTTTTGGTTGACTGTGCCGTTCGATCAACGAAAGTTAACCTCGAGCATCTGCTTAGTTCATGGTGAACTAACGTATCATCGTGGACCCGGTCTATAGATCGAGAGTCCATATGTCATCGGCGATCCAACTAAGATAATATTCTTCGGAATATTATTCCTTCTTTCCCAGTTATTAATCTTTCTTCTTGTATTTATTTTTTTAAAGCCGTTCTCTTTTGTCTATTCATCGACCTAATCCATTCAAGTTCCTAATTTCATCTAAGTCACAGTGCCTAATGTTATCGTTCTTAATTTGGAGTTTACTTGATTTGCTTTTTGAGTTTTGTTGTATTTGTGCTTCTTTGCCGTTAGACGCGTCGTCTAGAATTTACCCAAAGTAGCTGAAGGACGAGAAAGTCGAAGCATTCCATTGAAGGAGTTAAAGGTTGAGGAAGCCGAAGATCAATTATAAAGAGTAAAGAGCAGTTTATAGCAAGTGCTAGGCAAGTCGTGCTTTGATCATATTGCTCCCAGTTTTATAAATTTACTTTGATTCGAGTTATTGCATGCTAGTTCAAGATTAAAATAATTTAAATTAATTTGGGATTAGTTATTCAATCCAATTGCTAATATCACATTGCCATGATTATTTGTATGCCATAATTCATTTGTCACCCTAATATGGTTGATTATTAGTTGTGGTTATTACTTGCCAACGTGGGTTGGTTAGATCGTGTATAATTGCTTAGCCATGCCACGCTACTCATGTCTTTTGAAAATAAAAGGTTAATACTGATCACTGGATTATGAAATGTGTTTGTGAAATGGTGTGACGTGTTGCCACACGATGATGTTAATATGTGGAACCAGTGTGGTTCTACATGGATATTGAGTTGTTGTCGGCATTGTGTTGCGCAATAATCAACTGGGGTGGTAAAGGATTTAGACTGAGGCAAGTGGCAAGTGGCTTTATGCCAGGAGGGCCATCGTGGCATTTGGGAGGGTTGAGTGTTGTGAGGGCTGTGCGCCAATTTTGAGAGAAGAAAGTCTTGCCTTAGTCAGTTAAGGATTTCACCTTGCAAGCCTTTGACCTGAGTCACTCGTACAACCACATGTCTGAATGGGAAGACCTAGTTTAGTAGGATTCTGATATCTCACCTTTGATACCTCGGGGTGGCAGTTATAGGGTTGTGCATAATATCACCGAACCGAACAAACCGAACCGAAAAAACCGAACCGAACCGGTTAAATCGGTTTGACCAGTTTTTGGTATTCAGTACGGTTGCTAGAAAAAACTGGATTCGGTGATACGGTTTTGTCGGTAAAAAACCGAAGAAATACCGAAACCGAACCGCGCATCTAAAAAGTAAAAATCCCCCAGGCCTCATCCGGATCCGCGCCATTCCTCATTTTCTTGCAACCCTAGCTGGCCTCGAGTCGAGGCTCGACCGGCGACGCTCGAGGCCGGCGGCGGCTTCCAGCTTGGGCGCTTGCCTCGCCTCCCGCCCGGCGCTCGGCCTGCTCCCACCTCCCGCCTCCCGAGTCCTGGTCCTGCCCCGTGGGCCCTGCTGCGGCCCGCTGCGATTGGCTCAGGCCTGCCCGCCTGGCCCGCCCTCGCCTCCCGCTCCGGGCTCAGGCCACTGCTCCTGCCTCCCGCCTGCCCGGCCCCGGCCCACTCCGCCTCCCGGTCCGGCCCATGCCTCTGCCCTTCTTTGGCTCACGACGTCTTGGTTGCTTGCCCTCGGCTCTCGGCTGGCCACCTCTTTCGCTCCCTTTGAGTCTGTGCATGTGGCAATCTTAGGTGTTGCTCTGTGATATCTCAGTAAGCATAATATGCAAGAAAAAGGGCGTTTCAATTGCATTGCTACAATTTGGGGGGTTTAAGAAGATTCAAGAAAGAATAAACAGTTGGGTCAATAGGCGATGTGCAAGAAACCAAATCCATTTTTCATTCATTATTAACAACCTAGTTAGCTTTTATAGACTGTAATTCTTGATTTCTTGGCCACATGTTCACTAAATACCAATTCCATATTACTACTCACCTGGAATTGAGACATTTTCTTTTGCCACTGTTGTTAGTTGTTTATCTGGAACTAGCTTCATTTAGGCTGTTTCGTTGAATTTGTCTAGCTTGTAAGTATCATTTTGTGGGAACTCCTTGTGCTGTGACGGATGTGGAGTATGGAAGTGTCTGCATATTAAAAAGAAAAAAATAGATGATCATTTTGTTTAGAAGGTTTCCTCATTAGCTTCTTTAGTAAATCTTTGCCCTGCCATTGAATTTCAATTGCATTGGGCATCATCATTCAGTGACATACTTCAGCTTTGCATTTGTATAGTGAAAATAAACTAGCAGTGGTTCTCACTTCTGAACTCTTTAGTAGGATCCATAGTTAATTAATACAGACTTTTGCATGGGCCTACTTACTAGTACATTGGCAAATTGATTGTACATCAGCACATGTGCTTATTTGTTTAGGTCTGGGGAAGATCTCCAGATGGCACAAACCATTCAGCAAAACATCAACCCAGAGAACGCCATATTTCCATATGAACCGGATAACACACATGAAACCTCTGTTGATCAAGACGATTCAGATATGACCCCAAGCATCCAGGAGGCTTTGCACCGGTCAACTATGGACATGAGGTATCCAAAGCATTATCCAAAACCTTTTTTTTCCATTAAGCAATGCATATATATACTTTTCAGAAATCTTAAGCAATGTATATTAGCTTTCACACTTGATAGTAACTTCTTTTTATGTTTTAGAAATCTCAGTTGTATGATTAAGCTCCACTTTAGTTTGCGAGACTGCGTTAAGCACGATTCCAATATGATGACTCCTTTCTCAATACCTGAGACCCTGAGTCCTGACCGCCTCCAGGCCCTCCACTACTCGTCTACTCCAGGTGACCAGGTCCCAATAGAATCAAGAACTAAGCTAGTCTTTTGAGTGACAAACTACTACAACTATTTTGGTTTTTATGGTCTATATTACATCAGCACATTGCAAATTGTAAAAGCACTTGTAGTTGTATATGCTTTGTGTTTGTGGCTGGTAACTTGCAAAGCATGCTTGTAATTTGCATTACTGCCGTGTGTTCTTGCCAACATGGAATTGGATTGGATCAAATTGGGAGTGACTTACTCTGGAATCTAGATGGGTGGATACGGTATGAGAAAAAAAAAAGGTGTAGGCATGGCATTGAGAGTTTGAGACCTGAACTAACATATCTTTGACCTTGACCCCTAAATATGTTGCTTTGATACCTGGACTGGGCATTTTTGACATAATCCTGTTATTGATTCAAAGTGAGATTTGAATAGTTGAGTCATACTGCTTTCTTTCTGTGTGTTGCTATTTGAAAGGGAAAAAGGGCAATGCCTTTGCCACACTTATTGTTCTGGCCTTCTGGGCTTCTGGCCGAATGGCCCTATCTTTTTATCCCAGTGAAATGTTTGACTTTGTGTTCTATCATTCATTTTCATGTTTTATGTTCTGCCTCATGTATTGATAATAGTGTGAATCTATATTGTATGCAATCTCCAGGGAGGCCATTGAAAAAAAGGAACAGCATTATGTTTTATGTTTCTGGTAATGGTCTAGTGGACAGCATATTATGGACTTACGGTGGAGCTGATTCACACGTGAATCTAAATTCACGTCAAGTTTGGTAAATATGGTATTTACCGACACTGTACCGATATACATTAGGATTTATCGAAACCGAACCGTATTTACAACAAATACCGAGATTTACTTAACTAGCGATACCGTATTAACAAGAATATACCGTATAAACCGAACCGAATAAACCGATAAAACCGAATCGAATAGTCCTAAGCGCTACACGGGGTAATCTGTATGGGGAGCGTGCTCGTGTTATGGCTTGGTACCGATCAACGGTGTTTGTCGATCCTATACTTCACCTCGGTATGAGGGAAGTGATAGTGAAGGTAACCCGGAGAGGTTCTTAGGTTGAGATAGAAGTTTCTGAAAGGCTTTATTATGATCGCTCATTCGCATACTCTTGTATGGCGATTCACGGCTGACGTGATGAGTTGATTGTATCTTGTGGGTAAAGTGTACAACCTCTGCAGAGTGTAAAAACTATTCGAATAGCCGAGTTCGCGATACTGGACAATACTCGGGGATTACAGTCAAGGGTTAGATTTTGATAAAAATAAGGTTAGGAATGTAGACAATGTGATATGGAAATTGGTTAAGGATGAGAAATGTTTTACTTGAGAATGATTACGTAATTTATTATGGGTATTATTTATTTTACTGCTTTTCTATCTATTATGATTATTTGTGAATGCTGCTTTATTGCAAAAGAACCATTCAGCCAATCCTTTGGAATAAGTCATGCATGTAGTAATAGAACTGCATTATGTGCATGACTTGTTGAGTACGGTTGTGTACTCACCCTTGCTATAACAAAACATCACCAGTTGAGGAGAAGTTTTTGTCTTCGAAGAAGGAGAAGTTTTGCAAGAAGGCGAATATCTAGGAGTTGAACCTTGTCAAATGCCTGTGGTATTTTGATGGGATTCATCGACGTTCTTCGTTCCGCTGCTGTTCGTTTTACTCTGAGTTGAAGCCATCTAGGCTTCACAATTGTAAGTTGACTTTAAGGTTGTTCAACATGTTATATTAAAAGATGAATACTTTATTTATTATTCCGTTGTGTATGATTATGATATTCATCTTTGTTAACTGTGGGCACTAGCTACTGATCTTGAGACTAGTGCTGAAAACACAGAGGTAGTAATAACAAATAGAGGTAGTAATAACAAAGTAATCTATACACCCAACCAGTAGTTTACAAGAATCAAACGTAGCCATTAAATAGGCATCGTACACGACTAATGATGTTGGATCATTAGTTGTAAAACTGCAGTACCAGACTGTTTCTGTTTTCAGGATAAACGAAACAAGCCAAGGCTTCAAAGGTAAAGGACAGATTTGGTACGTTAGTAGATGATAAGAGTCCCTGAAATCAGAGAGATGCAACAAACCGCTCTTCCGAATATTACTCAAAATCGTTACAACCCAAGGTTCACAAAATCGACAAAAACCGCTCAGAAATCGTACAAATCGACCGTATTAAGCTGATTCGGTAGTAGTAACCGGTCGGTAAACCAATCTGATTAAAAAATCTCAAAAAATTGAAAAAATTTATACAACGTAAACTGGTTGTTAATCGGTTTAAATGGCTCAATTTCCATCGAAAATCGCTCAAAAAGTCAGCTCTAAGAAATATTCAATTGACTGATTTTCGGTCAAAATCGACCGGTTTTAGATAAAAAAAACTGTCAATTTTCAATTTTCTTTTAATTTTTCCCAAAAAAATTGATTTCTTAACCCTTCTGTTTCTAGCGATTTTCGACCGGTTTTACCGATAATCGAAATCGTTCGAAAATCATGACTTTGATATTGTGAACCCTGTTACAACCTCACAACATGAATAGCGCGATAGCAAACTCATCAGATTATGTTCCGAAATTATCACTGAATGTAACAAAGAACACATTTTTTTTCTTTAGTAAAGGACTAACGTTTGCTACCAAAGACAGGAAAAAAGGACGACAGAACCGAGGGCGTGAACACTATAACAAAAAAACTGCCGCATGTAACAAAAAACTGCCGCATCAACAGCCTCGTCTCTGCCCGGAATGAGATCGACCAGGACGTCTATTGTAATGTCCAGGACTTCCAACTACCTGTCAATGGAGTATGTGAGGCAAGATGAAAATGAAATGGGGAAAATGCGTACAGAACTACAGATCTTTCGGTGAATACAAACCTCCTTTATCGAATTTATTATATCCAGAATCTCTGAGAAGGTTGGTCTTAGAGCTGGATCTCTCTGCCAGCACTTCTGAAGTAGACCCGCAAGCATAGGATGAGTATCAGGAGAAATAGTAGGTCTCAGATCCTGCGAGCAGAAAATGGGATTAGAGGATCATGTGTTCCGTCTTCGACCACATACAAGATCTACAACTCAGCATTGTCATCTTTGTTCTTTTCTTTTTGGCCAAATCGAGATGATAGCAGTATGTATGTTAGATATGATACCTTTTGAACAACAGCAACGGCTGCTTGAAGAGGTGTCATGTCTTCATAAGGAAGCTGAGGACAAAAAAAAAAAGAGCATCTCAACAATCAACAGAACAGCAGTTCTGCACAGCCATTATAAGTAGTATGTCTAAACAAAATGTTGACATGAGAGAACCTTTCCGGTCAGCAGCTCCCAAAGAACTATCCCAAAGCTAAAAACATCCGCCCTGTGATCATAGGGCAAATGCTCAATGACCTGCAAGAATCTCTAGTAAGAAGAGAATTCAACAATAAAAGGAGATCATCCTCCTAAGTGCCACGATGCTAACTGCATAACGAAGATGGCGTGTCTGTAATACATACAAGGAACTCATACAACACACCAAGGCAAGGAATGTGCTTCTACTTTTTGCATTAACCCCAATATGCCAAGAAACTATTTGGCATGTTTAATTCAAATCAATCTGAAGACACTAAATTAATGACAATGTCAAACTAGCTTCAGTTTGACAGGTAAAATATTAGGCTACTCAGGCTCAGATTTAGGGGATCAAATCCCACAAAAAAAGCTCTTAGGATTTTTCAGAGTACCTTCTGATATTATGAGGACTAGATTCTACAATCTTTTCATTGATCTGATATAGAAACTGTAATGAATTGTATTCATTATGAGGCCAATAGGCCAAAATATATACATGTACATGAGGGTACAAAAGGAAAGTCTATATAAGGCAATCTCTATACAAGACAAAACAGAATACTAGTAATCTCTATACAAGGTAATCTAGTATACTAGCAATATCTATGCAAGGCAAATAGGAGAGAAAAGTTGTACTGAGTTTGGATCAACAACACTAAGTTTGGAGAAATAAAAACTATGCTGAGCTCTAGTTTGTGCCTTAGTGAAGAAGTTTGCCAACTGAAGTTCACAAGGCATATACTGAAGAGCCACGACCTAATTTTGTATCTGTGACCGTATGTAGGAAGCATCAACACCGATATGCTTGGTGAGCTCATGCTTAACCGGATCTCGAGCAATGCTAATAGCACCTGCACTATCAGATAAAAGAAGAGTCGGTGTAGAAACAGAAACACCAAATTCCTTAAGTAACCACCGTAGCGAAGTAACCTTTGCTGTCAAAAGAGCCATAGCTCACAACTCAACCTCAGCACTCGAACAAGAAACTGCTATCTGCTTCTTAGCTTTCCAAGCAATTAGAGTATCACCAAGAAAAACACAGTAAGCAGAAAAAGACCGATGATTAAAGTGATCACTAGCCCAGGTAGCATCAGAGTATACTTGGAGCTAGAGCGCAGAAAGAAAAGACGACGAGAGATAGTTCCACAAAGATATCGCAGAACACGAAGAAAATGACTATAGTGGAGCTGAATGGGAGCAGAAACAAACAGACTCAAGATATGTACTGAATACAAAATGTCAAGATAAGTGATACCAACATAAACAACACTCCCAACAAAATGGCGATAATGAGTAAGATCCTAGGTTCACCATCAGTAGGTCAAAGGTGAACATTGAGCTCCATAGGAGCACTATTATTACGACGCCGCCTAGGTGACACCTAGGCGCCAACTAGGCGTCCAGGCGGCCAGCCGAAAGTGCCATGGCCCGACGCCTTGCCTGAAGACAGCCGCTTGGACATCCTGGCGTTGCGGCGTGGACGTCTAGGCATCGATCGTGTCTGGCGGCCGTCTGGACTAGACTGAGCCGAGATATTTGAGCACTGGGGACTGGACTATTGGAGCACAGAAAGAAGACTCACCGGGCGGAGAAACCCTAGCAAGCAACAGCGCCAACAACTTTGTCGCCACCACCGATAAGCCCTTCCCCCCCCGTCTCCTCCCCCCCTCCTCCGGCCTCCGCCTTTCCTCCGACTTTTCCGTCCCGGCTTCCTCCTCTGCCTCCCCTTCCCCGTCCGCCTCCTAGGCTCCTGGCTTCTCCTCTTGCTTCTCCCTGTCCACTGAGGAAGTCCAGCAGAGCCGATGTTTCTCCTCTTGCTTGGCTGATGCGCTCGGTGTTGGGCTGTCGCTGGCCTCTTGCTCGGTGGCCGATGCTGTTGGGATGCAGCTCGATGGCCGGTGGGATGAGGAATGGCCGAGCCAATGCGAGTCTTGATTATTGAAGTAAACTCCGAAAGGGATGCTGTTGGATAGCTGGAGGAATTTATGATCTTGCTGTTTCGCTATTTAGTATTACTATTGAGTACTAATATTGAGTAAGTATTGACTGCTTAGCATTGACTGTTGAGTATATTGAGTACTAGTAGTGCTTAGTAATAGTATTGAGTATTGGCTACTTAGTATTTCTTTTGTCATGTGGGGCCGCACATACTCTAGGCGCAGGAAGAATACCGGGCCCGACTCCCAGACGGGTACGGTTTAGCTTTTAAAGATAGAAGTAATTCAAATACTTGATTCTTTAGCAAAGCAGTTTCCTTATTGGATTAGGAGAATAGTTTATTTTCAGTTTTGTTAGGAGACCTTCATTATATAAGAAGGTCAGAGTCCTTATTGGATTAGGAGAATAGTTTATTTCCAGTATTGTTAGGGGACCTTCATTATATAAGAAGGTCAGATGTTTAACTTGAGAAATATCAGAAAATTGCCTCATATCCTCTGTTTTCCCTTACCTCCTCGAAGTTCGCCCTACCTCCTTGCGCATTGCCGCCATTTCAAGCTTCCCTTGGCCACACAAGCAGAGGGCTAGGGCGCCATCCCACCTCCGACCCATCAAGATTCTTCGCTCCAACTCCGTCATTGCATCCTCGGCGTGTGACAACTTTGATGTACTAGTATTGAGTATTGACTACTTATTCTAGCTTGTATAGAAAATGACTGATAATGATGCTTTGAGAATTGAGATGGCTCAATTAGATGATTGATAATGATACTGGCTACTGCAATTGTTTTGTACAGGACTTATACAAGGGACTACACATCACTCCTCACTCCTGCTATATTTGAGCTTGAATTATTATTTTGTGCATAGGAAACTTGAACTATATTTGAACTTGAAATCTGAACTAATTGGTCGCCTGTCGCCTAGGCACCCAGGCGCCCCGGAGGCGACTCGCCTCGTCGGGGCGCTGTGATAACCATGCATGGGAGTCGATTGTGCGCTGCTCAATGAGAGAAGCACAATCAAAAATATTCTGAATAATACTTCTCTTGGGATAGAAAGAAGCCCTCAAGCATAAAAGAAACATCAACCCCAAGGATGTAGCGAAGGGGACCTAGATCAAACATAAGAAACCGCTCACTGAGATGTGCCTTCACAAAGACAATATACTGAGAATCATCTACAATGATGATCATGCCATCAACATATAGAAGAGTCCGACCACGAGGCAAAGTGTGAATAAAGAGCGTGGGATCATGAGCACTGATAGAAAAGCTAGCCGTAGTGACCACAAAAGAAAAACGCTCAAATAAGGCATGAGGAGCTTGCTTAAGCCCATAAAGAGAGCAGCGTAGCCAACAAATCATGCCCTTAGAAACATAATACCCAGTGGTGGCTGTATATAGACCTCACACAGCCCACCATTAAAAAATATGTGGAGTACATAGACCCCGAGTATCTACATGACGGGCCGCGAAGACCACCCAAGAGGGGATGGGCCGAGCCGACTACATGAAGACAAGTATCACCTAGACTGCCACCACCGTGCGCAACAAGGAAACCCTAAAGATAGCAACCAACCTTGATTAGGTAGGATACGATTGTAATCCTAGCTGATGGCATATTCGGCAGATAAGGATAGAGATAGAATCTCCACCTTGTAACTAATCGGGATCTTCCTTGTAACCGCACCCCTCTGCTATATAAAAGGGGGCGGGGAAACATCATCATCAAATCATTAGCGTTAAGGTAGACTCTCATAATCCCAGAGCGCAGGACTAAGGTATTATCTCCCCCGTGAGAGCCTGAACATGTATAAATCCCGTGTCTTGTGCTACCGTCGAGTTTGGATCCAACGCCTAGCCCCGTATTCATTATTGCCGACAACAAACGTCGACAAAAGGCATTCTTGACATCACACTGAGAGATGGACCATAAGAATAGAGACTACAACAAGAAGTGTACGAACAGTGACCATGTGAGCTACAAGAGCAAAAATCTCATCATGATCACGACCATACTACTGCTAGAAACCACGTTCCACATGACGAGCCTTGTAACACTCAAGAGAACCATCAAAGCGAGTCTTAACCTTATAGACCCACTTGCATGTAATGGGGCGAACACATGGAAGAAAGGGCACAAGATCCCAAGTGCTAGTACGCTCAAGAGTAGCAAGCACCTCCGCCATCGCATGCTGTCATTGCTGGTGAATAACAGCATCATGATAAGTCGACTCAGCAAGAGCTGCACTAGAAAAACCAAGACACTCAGGAGGACGAATAGACTGGTGATCACAAAGAGCATAGCAAAGAGAATGTATGAAGAAGGTGACTCAGTAGGAGAAGATGGCACATCAGAAGATGGCATATCAGAGGAACCCTCAACTCGCAGCTGAGTGTAGTATAGAGGATAAAAAAGGAACAATGTCAGGAGAAACCTCTGGAGAAGGAACCGGTGGTGAAGACGCCAAAGGAGGGGCCAACGATGAAGGAGACACCAACCATAGAAAGGGGAAAATGGCAACAAGAGTTTTAGGAAAAGTCAGAAAATAAAACAACTCGACAAGAGATGCTAGAGGGAAGGATGAGACTCATCAAAAGTAACATCCCGAGATATCCACATTCATTGGCCAACAGATTCCAAACAACATCCCTTATGCTCAGCACTATATCCCAAAAAAATGCACTCAGATTGAGCGGTCAGCTTGGTGCATTCATAAGGTGCAAGAAGAACATAGCACACACTCAAAGGGGTGAAGACTAGAATAATCAAGAGGCATGCCACAAAGACACTCCATGAGAATCCCACTCTGAAGAGCAGAAGAAGGCTAAATATTAATCGAGTGATAGTGGAAATAGCCTCAGCCTAGAAGTGAGGTCGAGCAGGAGATGCAAGCAAAAGAGCATGAGCTGTCTCAAAAAGATGACAATGATTGCGCTCAACCACACCATTCTGAGCATCAGCACCAGAACAGGAAAACTGGGAAAGTTCCTTGCTTAGCCGCAAAAAAAGCACGAAGGGCTCTTGACAGATAATCCCCTACCGAGTCAACACGAAAAACACAAATGGGATAATCAAATTGAGTGCAGATCATGGTGGCAAAATTCTTATAGATGGATAAAACCTCACTACAAGACATGAAATATATCAAGGTGTGCCGAGAGAAACCATCTATAAAAATAATATAATATTTGACCCCCTTTTGAAATGAAGGGAGCCAGACCCCAAACATCACAATGAACACAATAAAAAAAATCGTGACACGAACTCACTGGAAGGATAGAGGAGTTGTAGCTGCTTGCAAGCTTACAACCCACACAATTTAATGAGGCATCACTAGACGGATCCTAAAAGGCCACAAGAAACTAAAGAAGACAAACGTGAACCATAAAGATGCCCCAAATGGTGATGCCATTGAACGAACGATCAAGTGGAAGATGCAATAGAGGCGGAAACAGTGGAGGAAACAGAGATTGGCAGGGGCAGCGAAAGTTAAGACGAAACCAGTCAAATTCCCAGAGATGCTTTGTCACAGCGACGAGGGACAATACCACCAGAAACCCCATACGACAATCCTGAACACGAGTCAGAATCGAGGATAACACAATAGCCATTATCAATGAGCTAGCCAGCAAACATAAGCTACATGGTCAGTTTGGGAACATGAGAAACATCGAGAACATTAAAAGAGGAAGACAAAGCAGTACCTCAACCTGCACCTAAAAGGGAGGTAGCATCTATAGTCTGAATATTAATAGGAGCAGCGAGAGGACTAATGGAATGACTCATGGGATCAGATGTCATATAAAAAGAAGCACCGAAGTTAAGAATTCATGGTGAGATACCTAAAGGGAATGTAGAAGGTAGTCTCTCACTAGAAGACTAAGTAGCAGAACCAATCGGTATAGAGGGCAGGCAACCGTACAACGTAGCAGCGTGAGAATCTCCTGATTGGAATCAGAACCAATAGTAGTCCTCTTAGGGAAGGCACCGGAGCATCCAACGCCCTTGGGAGGATGACCACCTTGACGAGCAATATCCTTTTTCTTCCTGTAACAGAACTACTCTACGTGTCCATTCTTGTCACGGTAGATGCAATGAAGCCCTCCATCCCAGCAACCCCCACCGAAGACAACTGCGTATAGAACTAATCCATAGTAGAATCACCCTGCTGCAGCAGCAACTCCTATGGCACAACAGTTTAGGTACAAAAGAATTGCTAGCAGACAACGATCACAAAGATGCGCCCACAGCAACTATGTGGAAGCCAAAGCAACCATGTCGCCAGTGAGATGCACCTCCATAATAGCAACCAAAATAGTAGAGGCACAAGCATACTCATCAATCCACATCAGCATCCTCATCAATTCACATTTTGTAGGTAGCAAACTGATCTAAAAAGACTCTATAACATCAACATAATCATGCGCCTTCTGTCGAGTAGCATCATCAGCCTCTTGGGGAATAGCAAACGTAGCAGGGGAACAGGACGATGCAGATAAGATAGCTCGTCAATGAGAAACTCCCAAAGACATTGACCATGTTATGTGGGGCCGCACCTACTACTGGCAACAAGACAAGGCGGGGTTAGGAAGGCTAGCAATTTGGGGTTTTGATTAAGGATTTGATTGATTGGTATTTTGGGTTTCCTTTCTAAAGAAGTTCATTAGGAAAGTTGAATAAGGCATTAGCCTATTTATGTAAGCCGCATGGCATTTGATCGAGCAAGCAATAATCAATTTACTTCTTACCTCTTCATTGCCTAGTCTCCTCCCCGCTGCTCACCATTGATCGGAGGCGCTAAGCCGACGATCACTACCCGAGGAGCCGAGGTCCTGCTTCCTCCGGTACTTCTTTGCCACCACAAATGACGGACATTGGGTCCTAACACTTGGTATCAAGGGTCACCGATCCCAGGGGCTTCCGTGATCCACCATGGTCGCGGACCGATCGACAACGCTTATCCTCGAGCAACTCGCCTCCATCACCCAAAGAATATGCCAAGTCGGCTCCCGAGACGGCTATCACCCGGATGGAACAACAAGAAGAAGATGATCATCAAGGCCATCGAGCTGCCATCGAAAGACCAACAACGCCGTCATCATCCAAGGCAACGACGGTGGGCGCGACGGCGCTTCTGGGTTGGGGCATCATGCCGATCGACCTCCTCGCTTCCACAAGCTCGATTTCCCCAAATTCGACGGGAAGACGGACCCCCTCCTCTTCCTCAACAAATGTGAGTCCTTCTTCCACCAGCAGAGGATCATGGAGGAGAAGGTTTGGATGGCGTCGTTCAACATGGATGGGCACCGCCCAAGCGGGTACATGCGACTCCATGAGGAGGGCACACCGCCTTGGCGCCGCTGAGTCGCTGCACCTCCGATTCGCCACCCATCCGAGCCAATCCCATGGGCGAACTCGTTGCTTGCCGCCGCCGACGGCACCGTCATGAGTCTAACAGCGGTTCATGGAGTTCGTGGTGCATGCGCCCCTCACCGAAGTCTCAACAGATTCAGATGTTCATGGCGGCCTCCAAGAACCCTCAAAGATCGATGTCCATTTCCAAAATCCGATGTCCTCGAGGTCGCCATCACCGCTCGGGCAGATGAGCAGTGAGTTGGCGGTCGGCGGCGGCCGCAAGCAGTGGTATTCTCGCCACACCGCCACCGCCATTCGCCGCTCCGCCTGGAAGACTCATCCGCAGGCGCCAAGACCTGAGATGGCGGCAATACGGCAGAGCCGTGCCGCCACGCCGACCGAGATGGATGAACGCCGCCGCCCAGGCCTTCGCTTCAATCGCTGACGAAATACGTCCGGCCATAATCGTTTTGGTAAGCTCTTTGTCTTGGAGATGGCCTCACGATAATGATTTACGACATCCTCGACGTCACCACCGACATCGACGCTACACGACGCGCCTTAACTCGCGTGATCTCCTCCACGCTATTCTCCGAGTACGCCTGTACCAGACGACGACGGTGATAGTGCAATGGTGTCAGCCACATTCCAGCCCTCCTCGACTCGGCCTCCCACAACTTCCTTTTCAAATAGAAGCCGGTCGCAAGACAGGCGTCTCCTTTGATTCCCGATCCGGACTTCAGCGGCGGTGGCCAATGGCGAAGACTCGTGTCTTGGGGTCTACGAGGACGCCACCTTCTCCATCCACGGCGAGCAATTCCGCTGAGAAGGTCTTCGTCGTCGCCATTGGTGGCTACGACCTTGTGCTCTTTGACGGTGGTTGGCGACCCTCGGCCCATCTCAGGGATTTCGAACCTCACCATGCGCTTTTGGCTCGCGACCACAAGATCCGCTGGTGATTGGGCGATCCGCCACACTCCACCAATTGGCGGCGACTGTCCGACCTCATGCCCCCTCCTCCAGAGTTCGACCTTTCACCGAAAGCCGCTGCGGCCGCCGCCCACGCGGCGACCATCGCATCCACCTACTACCCGCGCGTCTCCGGTCGCCGTCGCCCGCATCGCTATCCCGCCATGCACAAGGACGAGCTCGAGCATCGCAGGCAGGACATGCTCGATCATGCATCATACGCCGCAAAGACGTCCGCTTTCGCCGCCAGCAGCCGCCTCGTCAAGAAGGCCGACCACTTTGGCGCTTTTAGCGTCGACTCACGAGCACTCAATGAGCGGACGCGACACGCTTCCCATTCCGGCCGTGGATGAGCCGCCGACGAGCTCCATGGCGCCATTCTTCACCAAGCTCGACCTCCGCCCGGCTATCATCAAGTCCGCATGTTTCCGCCGACATAGAGAAGACGGCATTTCGCACACACGACGGCCTCTATGAGTTCTGGTCATGCCTTTCGCCTAACCAACGCGCCACCACCTTCCAGCGTTGATGAACGCGGTGCTTCACCATTCTCCGCGTTGCTTGCTTGGTGTTCTTCGACGACATCCTCATCTTCAAAGAAGACGTGGTCCGAAAGCATCTCCAACACGTCCGCTGCCGTTTTCGCCGCGCCGCGACAACACTCTCGCCCTCAAGAAATCGGCGTTTTTTCGGTGAGTCCTCCGTCGCTTATTTGGGCCACGCCATCTCGCGACGGTGTTGCCATGGATGCGGGCAAAGTCCAAAGCCGAGGTCGATGGCCGACGCCACAAGACGGCATGCGCTTTCCGCTTCCTCGGGTTGGCGGCCATTACCGCAAGTACGTTAAGGACTACGGGTACTGGCTCTTCCTCTCACCGCCCTCCGAGAAGGAAGGTTTCGCTGTCGCCGGAGGCCGACACCGCCTTCCAATCCTCAAGGAGCCTTGACGCTTGCCGATCCTCTCCCCGCCCGACTTCACATTGTCTTTTCGTGGTGGAGGCGACGCCGGGCAAGAAGTAGCTGCATGTTCTTCACCAACAAAGGGACCCGTGGCATTCTTTAGCGACCAATGGCCCCACGCCACCGGGTCTCGCAAGCATACGAAAGGCCGAGTCGATCGAAAATCGTCCCAAGTGCCGTCCGCCATTGGCGACCTTACTCGTAGGCGGTCATTCGTCGTCAAAAGCAGACACCTCTGACCTTTAAGTTTTTTTTGACCAACGCCGCCACCATTCCACAACATCAATGGGTCAAGAAATTGTTGGGCTTCGACTTCACCGCCAGTACAAGCCCCGCCGCACCAACATCGCCGCCGCCGCTTCTCCCGCCGAGACATGGAAGAGGGCGCCTCATGAGCATCTCCGGTCCGAAGCCGACTTCATCCAAGACCTTCGGTAGGAGGCTGACCGTGACCCGGCCATCATCACACTGTCCGCGCAGGTGGCCGATGGGACGCTCGGTGCTCCTTGGTCCGTGGTGGATGGCATCCTCTTGCATAGCGGCAAATTCTACCTTCCGCCGCCTCCGTGCTCCTCCAAAAGGTGCTTGAGCGTGCCCACGACACGGCACACGAGGGCATCGAGAAGACGTTGCGGCGGTTTCGCCGGGACTTCCACACGCCAGGCGATCGGGCAGCCATCCAGACCTTTGTCCGCCATCGCTTGATCTTCAGCAAATAAGAACAAGACGGAGCATCTCCACCCACGGCTTGCTTTTACCTCTTCCCGTGCCATCCTCTCGTGGTCCGACATCTCCATGGACTTCATCGAGCACCTTCCTAAGGTGGGAAACCGTCGATGATCTCGACGGTGGTGGACCGCTTCTCCAAGTATGCGACTTCATTGCATTGGCGCATCCTTATTCCGCAGAGTCCGTGGGCCAGATTCTTCTGGACATGGTCCGCCTCCATGGAGTTCCCACGCCCATCGCCTCCGATCAGCGACTTCGATGTTCACGCCCACATTTTGGCGAGCCCTCTTCACACTTTTGGGCACCAAGCTTCACATGAGTTCGCCTTTCACCAAGAATCGGATGGAATGACGGAGTACATCAACAAAGCAATAGCTATGTACTGCGGTGCATGATCGGGATCGCCACACGGCGAGGGCTTAAATGGCTCCCTTGGTGAATACATCTACAACACTTCCTTCCATTCGCCCTCAAGGACACGCCATTCAAAGTGGTCTATGGTCGAGAACCTCCCGCCATTCGGCCATATGAAGGTCGATTGTCTGTGCCCAGAGGGCTGGCCGCCATGGAGGATGAGATTTGTTTTGGCCGACGTTCGCTGCCTCGCAGCCCAAAGTGTGGCTAAGAAGTTCTCGATCGCGGGCATCGGCCACCGCCCTTGCCGTGGAGATTGGGTGCAGGCCAGCGTCGCCATAGGGCTCTAAGATCATTGCCCGCCTCGCCCAAAGGCAAGCTGCGGCCACAAGATTATGCCTGCAGTACAAGGTTGTGGTTTGTGATCAAT
Organism: Guadua angustifolia; assembly: GCA_036346375.1. Classification (NCBI taxonomy): domain Eukaryota; kingdom Viridiplantae; phylum Streptophyta; class Magnoliopsida; order Poales; family Poaceae; genus Guadua; species Guadua angustifolia. The sequence continues at coordinate 20,809,931 of CM070512.1, read as the reverse complement.
GAGGTGGCTTACAAACTAGCCTTGCCTCCCCAAGCTCGCCTCCATGATGTGTTCCATGTGAGCCTCCTCAAGAAATTCATGGTACTCCTCACGCGCCTCCTCCCGCCACCCATGCATTTTGTGTCCGCCAAGCTACTCCTGCCCGTGCTGTCAAGATGCGCCTTGCCCGTGGAGTTCGCCAAGTCCTCATTCAATGGGAAGACCAACCAGCTTCGGCAGCTACTTGGGAAGATGTGGACGATTTTAAATCGCCATCTCCCACTTGGCGACTTGAGGACACGCTGCTTGTCGTGGAGAGATGTTATGTGGGGCCGCACCTCTCATCGCCACGCAAGACAAGGCAAAGTTAGGAAGGCTAGCAATTTGGGGTTTTGATTAAGGGATTTGATTGGATTGGTATTTTGGGTTTCCTTTCTTAAAGAAGTTCATTAGGAAAGTTGAATAAGGCATTAGCCTATTTATGTAAGCCGCATGGCATTTGATCGAGCAAGCAATAATCAATTTACTTCTTACCTCTTCTGTTGCCTAGTCTCCTCTCCTTGCTCACCATTGATCGGAGCGCCAAGCCGCATGTGAAAGCGCATATGTAGAACCCAACAACGCATAATTGAGAACCCATCGAATAATTGAGGCGAACGAAGAATAATAAACGGTGCGATGAAGAACCAGAAAATGATGACATTTTTTAAAAATAATTTTGAATTTTTTATTTTTGGCAAAGTACTAATAGTACTCTGTTTCACACATGCATGTTGCGACAAAGGTGTGCAGGTAGGAAATCGACATGGGCTTGGTTGAAAAATGGCAGCCGGGGCGTCGGACCCCGGGGGACCGGCGCCCCGACGGGAGGATGGCATCGAGGAGGCTCCAAGGGCCTGCACAGTGGCGGCAGCACGAACCTGAGGATTGGTGTGCCAGGCGCAGGTCCTAGCAGTGGCGGGGGCAAGCGGCAACCAGAGACACTGAGTCCTGGCGGCGAAGGGGCCTACGACGGGGGGACAGCCAGAGTGGTGCCAAGACTGCAAAGACTCACTGGCCGAGAATGACCAGAGAACAACCGAAGATAGCAGAAAACTACATAGACTCGCCGAACAGAAGGTAGCAGGAAGAGCTGCAGGAAGAGCGGCAGCGGCTGGCAAACAAGGAGAAAGGGGTGGATGGCGCAAGTGCAACGCCGATGAAAAACCCTAACCCTAACCTTACTCTGGTACCATGTTATGAATAGCACTTATATTCATCATGAGGTTAATAGGCCAGAATATATATATACACATAAGGGTATAAAAGGAAAGCCTATAAAAGGCAATATCTATACAAGGCAAAACATGATACTAGCAATCTATATACAAGGCAATCTATGATACTAGCAACCTCTATACAAGGCAAATTACATGCAGACATGCTAGGAGCAGCAGACTTCTAATGTAGATAAAGTAAAGAAAAGAGAAGGAATTGCATAGCAATAGCATAGGTTATGGTTAGCTGCTCGGAGAAAAATGTACTCTAAAAAAATTCTTGAAAAGGGGCATATGATCAATTAGATATTATTCTTTAATCTATCATATTATAAGCCCCCAATAATTTTGCCGCTTGGAACAAAACTACCAAATGTAACCCAATGATTTGCAACAAATTATATTTATGCAATGAAATGACAAGTCATGGAGCTTTAAAGATATTGACAAAGTAGACCTCAGGAGCCATCCATCCAGACGTTCCTGTTTCTGCAGTCATAACTCCCGACCGGTCTTTAACCCTTGCTACCCCAAAATCTGCAACCTTGACAACCTGCAGGTCATGAGCGGTGTGTGTAACAAAACGTAAGTCTAACAAGCTATAAGAAATCATTGGTCTAATACATCAAATCAACATATAATTTATTTATTAAAAACATATATGCATGCTCGGGGCAATGAACACAGCCAGTTCCTCATGACCAATAAGGTGTGTCAGGGTATGCAGGTTGGCTCAATCTTTTCTTATGGGTATCAGCTTAAGTCCAGCATGTACATCTGTGTGTTAGCAATACAATGACTCAGCTGAAGGATTGGTCAACAGCCACGGGGGTGCAGAAAATAGGTAACTAGGGCAGACGGCTTCTCACAATCCCTCATTTCTTATAGATGAACTTAGGCCCAGAATGTAGATCTGTGTATCACCAATATGAGAATGACAGCCACTGAACTTGACCATCTTTGATCTTTATTAGAAGTATCTTAACAGGGTCGGGATATCAGAACCAAAATAATTTCTAGTGACAAACCTAAGATTCAACTATACCAAGAACTGGGAACTGTAGCAGAGTTCTCTTTTATTGACACTGATGCCAAATGACAGATCAATAATGTATGAGACCTGATCATCCATGAGAAGATTTGCAGTCTTCAAGTCCCTGTGGATAATGTTAATCTGATGCAAGTAGTTCATTCCCTTGGACACGTCAGATGCAATTCTTAGCACGTCTAGGAGCTGAAAAGTGCCTCTATAATTGTAAAGAAAGTCAAAGATACTCCCTCCACGCATGAACTCTGAGAATGAAAACACAAGAGAACTAAATAGCTTACAGGAAAGGTGCTCCACAGTAAAAATATAAGAGAATTTAAACAGAAGCAGTTTACACATTAAGGCTTATTCTGCACAAATATTATTACCAATACCCATATACCTGTAACTATACACAACTTAGGTGGTCTGGTGCATGCACCAATAAATTGCACAACATTCTTGTGACGAACCTTTCTGCGAAAATAGGATTAAGTAAAGAAATAGATCAAGGAGAAACACGGCATGCTTGATCAATTTAAAAAACAAAAAAGGTCAAGCTCTTGAGACTGATAACTGATAAGCATCCAATCAACAAAGATATCTTTTAGGCTAATGCTCTTATTCATTTTTTGTGCATTATTCTTGAGCTGTCGCCTGTCAGTCTGAGAATACCATATCCAAATAAAAAATACCTTATTCCAGCAATTATCCTGTAATTTATTTGATATGTCTGACTAAGAACCCTCAGATAATATTGTCCCTTTTTTGGATGGGAACAGTAGGTGAGCCCTACTGAAATAATATTGTCCCAGGTTACTAAACCCAAACTCCACGTAATGAACTATGAAAATAGCGGTTTCTTAAGAATAATATCATGCTGATAGATTAACACACAAATCTAAGCAATCCTATCAATACAAAGGAATATAATCCTAAAATAATGTATTTCATCACAAAAGTTTGCTCCCTCTGTTCGTAAATATGTGTCACTTAAGCATACAGGCAGTGAAAGTTTAAAAACTTTGATCACTAATGCACATTAAAATATTTAGATTTATCACATGAAAATGATATTAGTAGATTTGTCAAAAAAAAAGCTTCCATGTCATAATATTTTATATAATTTTCACCAACATACAGCTAGAAAAAATAAGGGCCACAGATGTGTATTGGAGACCATGTCAGTGTCCTAAACGTGATTGGAATATGCTATCAAGATAAAATATTTGAAATAGGTAAAGCTCATCACTCACTTCATTATATATACTTCCTGTGCAAACTCACGCAGCATATCAACACTAACCCGCTCAGGTTTGAGTACTTTGATTGCTACATCTTGACTACAATATGTCCCATGGTATCTGAAGGTTAATACAACAAAATAAGTTAGTTATATGCAAAGTGGAGTCACTACTTTAGTTCGTCGAACATACAAATCACCAAATGATCCGGATGCCATTTTTCGTTCAAATTTGAGAAGCCTTGGATCTACTTCCCAAACATCAGTTGCATCAGCTGGCATCTGGACAAAATCAGCTGGAGAAGAATCCTCCAATATCTGGTGACCCATCCTAACAGGCATGGACTGAACCAATGGCCATGCTCTGTACTGCATTAGTATTTAAAAAGAACATAGAAGGTAAATACATGTACAGAAAAGACTTCAAATCCTAAACTGCACATAACAGCACAGGAAGTGATTGATTTTATCTTTTCAAGTTATTTCTTACAGTTAGTTAAATTAAATTATATGTTTTCCATTCTTGCTAAAAATATTACAGTCAAACAATTAACCACTTAGCAACAACAGAATTCAATGGAACTACTAAGGGTCTGTTTGTTTTAGCTTTTGATTCTGGATTCTGCCTCTAAAAGCAAAATAAAAAACAAACAGACCGATTCTAAAATCTGATTCTCACAATCCAGCCCACCCATGTATACTAGAATCCACAATCCACTTCATATGTGCTTTTGGATTCCGACTTTTGAAGAATCAGCTTCTCTACAACTACAATCTAGAATCAGCTTTTAGATAATCCAAAGCTGAAACAAACAGGCCCTAACTCTCATAGACAACAGAACATTAAATAGTTCAACAAACACTCAAGGCCTTAACTGATTACTGGTTACAGTAAACTAAGAAATTACCGTTTCCAAAAATACAATAAACTAAGAAATTTGTAGTATGAAAGAACAACCAGGATATTAGACAATGAATACCGATAGTATAAGTTAAAACAGCTCGAAAACATTCCAGCAAGAGCATTGTTTCATCATGTACCTTTATTTTCTCAACTCCTCTCCTCAATGTGTTTCGTAGAACATCAACCTGGACATTTCAGGAAAAGAGTATGAAAAAAATAGCAAAATTAAAAAGGTAAGCACAAATATATAACTGTTCAAATTTTAAGTGGACACTATAGTTACAACTTTGCTGCAGTTATGAATCTCTTGTACATGTCACAGCCATGGCAAATAAAAGAAACTTGATCTGTTACAGTACACTAGAGGGCCCAAAGCATTACATGTAACTGAATATGCCAACTTTATTTTTGCTTCCTTCATGCCTTTACGCATGCTGTCAGATAAACTACAACATAGATACCTGGTGGTGGCATACTTTAAAAGAATAAAAAAAAGGCATTAGAAGAATGCAAGGAAAGATATTTTTAGGTTAGCTTGAACTATCGTTGCTCAAATAATAGCGAAACTCAAGTTTATATTCCATTTTACTTAATGGTATTGCATTACTATCATATTCGCACAACATTGCTAAAGCCAAATAGTAGTAAAATTTTGGTAGAATCTGGAGAATGCTAAAAGGGATTTATTACAACTAATTTAGGAATAAATCCAATTTACAACCCTAAACTCTAACCTCTATTCGATTTTCAACCCTGAACTCTAGAACCATTCACTTTACGACCTCAAACTCTTGAAACCGTCTAAAACACAACCCTTGCCCTAGACCACAATGGTTTTCAATGATATGGCATCTCCATGTTCATCTTTTGACTGACATGGATGCCACATCACCCAACGCATCATCTAACAAATCAGCAAACCAGAAAAGGATGGAGAGGTCCACATGTCAAGCCACTCCCTATCTTCTCCTTCCTCACTCCTTCCCCTCATGTTCCTCTCCCCTATTTCTCCCTCCTGCACCCAGCCACACTACACCACCTACTGGGCCCCTCAGGATTTAGTGGGTGTGGAGTAGGCCATGACAAGGTCGGCAAGGAAGGCGATGATGCAGGCAATGACGGCGGCGTAGGAGTGTACATAGCAGCGAGGCACAACCACCCACAGCACATGAGGGGAAGGTTGGCAACAACTTAGGGTAGCAGCTTAGGGCTTGCTCGCACCTATGCTAGCAGCTATGGATCCATCGATCCCCGCCATCGTTAGCCTCATTAGTGGTCGGATCCATTGATCTCCATCATCGCTGGCCATGAATTCGTCGATCCCCGCCAACGCCAGCCTCGTTCCTTGCCAAATTGAGCCATCCTCATCGTCTCCGCCAGCTCTACCTCGTCTTTGATTCAATCCTAACCAAATATTAGTGCCTCCCCTGGGACTCCCCTGCCCCAGGTAGGGATGGCAGTTTTACCCATGAGTTCGGGTACCGCAGGTACCCGATCCGATAAAGATGGGCACGGGTAGCACTTCAAACCCACGGATTTTCGGGTTTGGATACCTGATAAGGTCATAGGATGTGCATGGGTGCCAATTGGTACCCATGGGTACTCAATGGGAATCCTATGACATGTGGGCCTCTCTTTTTATTATTATTATTATTATTATTATTATTATTATTATATGTCTTATCTGAAAATAAACCCCTAAGTCTTATCTCTACTTAGCCCGCCACAACCCGGCCTTGCCACAATCCCCAGCCCGCCGATCCACTCACATCCTCCGAGCCACAATCCCCCAAATTCCCGATCCGCTCGCCTCCTCTAGATCTTTGCTCATCATGGGTTCGCGCCACGGACGTCTTTTCGCACGTCCACGTGGCTTCGTCCCCTTTACACCCTCCTCACCAGGTTGCTTCGCATCTTGGTCGCTCCGTCCCTTCTTCCTCGGAAGCTGCGCCGTCCCCTTCCTGTCTTGCCACACGCCACACCCGTTTCCCTGGATCGCGCGCTCCGCCAGTCCACCCCTCCCTCTTCTCTTGTGCGCTGTCCACCAACGCTCACCCCTTCCGCTCGGAAGGAGCCGACTCAACATCGGAGGGCTCTCCTTCCAAGGCAACATTGGCAGTAGTGTACCGGTTAGAGGAGCAGCCGAAGGGCCCACTTGGAGGCAGCCGGCTTAACATCAAGGACCTCTCCTTCCAGGGCGACATGGGAGGCGATTTCACCAGTGGCAGGGCTGGACCACGGCATCAACACGGCCATCGTGCTCAGCGCCAACACATACGCCCTCACCAAGTTCCTCACCATCGACCACGACTATTGGGATGGACAGACCTTCTCGATTCCCAACAATTGTTTGTTCTAATAGGTGGCATTGGTCTCGGTTGGATTTAGAAATTAACCTTGTTTTGGGGTTGTTCTTGGTTGGGTTCGGTTCAGGGGTGGACAATCTTTGATATCTTGAGGTACATGCCGGAGCACAACTGGTCGGCGTATGAGGATGCCCTCAGAACCAACACGGTTCTTGCCAAGATGATAATTCGTGGAGTCGTCTACTCCCTCGGCGGCTGCATCGCGCAGGTGCGTATCCAATTCCATTTGCATGGCCGTTCTTAGTTTTGTATGGCCTTTTCTGCTGCTGCAATAACTAATTCTGTTGCTGCCGCTTATGCTTGTAGTGCTATGAAGGGAAGCCAATCGTTGAGTTTGACTGTGTTCAGATATAAACTTTGAATCATGTGTGAACAGGGATTGCTTCATGAACTTTTATACATGTTGCACTGTTCAGTGTTTCTATAATATCAGTGGTTACATGGGAGAGGAATGGCGGGATGGCAGATATAATGATGGTAAAAAAGAATCGTTTCAAGAGACAAGCTAATTATGCGATGGTTGTGTTTTGTTAGTGTTGCTTGTCATAGTAGTCTCCTAGCTGATTTGTTAAATCTAATTTCGCTGAGGCTCTTTGTTCGACATCTGGCTTGATCTTATTAGGATATTCTTCTCCTTTTGTTCAATTTTCTAGCTTTTCAACAGCTGGAGATAGATTATGTTATTGGTGAGAGCCACAAAGAATTGCTTCCCAACTCATTTGGTCCTGTATCTAGCTTGTGTTAGCAGGGTAAATGTTTAGACTCATGCAAATTTTGTGTAGATGGGCTGTATCTAGCTTGTATTAAGCTATGTTTAGACTCATGCAAATCTCAATGGGATATGTTGCATTGCCTATTTCAGTTTGTTGTTTGCCTACCCATGGGCACCCATTGGGTTTCAGGTAACCAACCGGTTCGGGTGTGGCATAGATCTGTGCCCGTAAAGCTTAGTGGGTCCAAGTGAGCGGCACTTAGTTCGGGTTCGGGTCGTCTGAGGCGGTGGTACCCGGAGGTACCCACCCGATTGCCATCCCTGGCCCCAGGATGCCACCGCTCTGACTTGCTCCACACCAAGTGCTCTCGCCTTCGTCGCCAGAGCCAGTGCGCCTTAGGGCCGGTGTCCTCCACTTCCCCTCCTCGTTTGCGGGTGACAACTTCAAGGATCACATCCTTCATTATCCTCCCTATGTACTGAGATCCCAAAACACTAGCAATAATGGTGTCCAAATCCCACCACTAGAGATGAAGACAAGATCGTCGGTGAATGCGCCATGGTCGTTGACTACCTCCCTGGCCTACCAGATTTGGATCCGAGCAGCTCTCGTTGCTTGTCGCTCCCTGCAATGCCCTGCTCCAGTGCAAGCATCCACGCAATGTCGCTCGCTACCCCCTGAGCTCTAGGTTAGCATCCATGTTAGCAAGGGAAGGCGGGGGGAGGTGGAGGAAGCTAGTCGTGAGAGCCGACAAGTGGTGACCCGACTGACTCAGGCTTAAGAGGCGGAGAAACAGACAGAGAAATGAGGCAAAAGGACTTATTGGCCAACATGTGGGCCCTACCTAACTATTGCATTGGTTGATGTCAACAAAACCACCTCCACATCACATGAAAACCAAGGTGGCAAGAACAGAAGAGGGTAAAGTGGATGATTTTGAGAGTTCGAGGTTGTAAAGTCAATGGTTTCAAAGTTTAGGGCTGAAAATCAAACCATGACCAGAGTTCAGGGTTTTAAGTTGGACTTATTCCTATAATTTATAATGTAGCAATTGTTAGAAGAGAAGGAATGCAAGTGTGAAAGGTTAGTTATTTGCAATAGCCCAAGGGGCAAATATATAGAGTACATGGACACACAAGACTAAACCCTAGAACACTATGAAATGCCACAAATACCCTTAACACCCCCCCCCCCCCCCTCAAATACAAGGCGTATGCAATAGCAAAACGGCATGGAGTCCATGGCGTCGGCACATGTAACATTTCAAATTGAGCCTTTTAAATATATCCTCTATTTTCTAATTTTTTTTGTGAATTAAAATTTACCTCAAGTTTAATCAAAACATTTGAAACAAATTTTAGAAGTTGAAATGGGGCCAAATCAATTTATTTGGGTTCCAAGAATTTAGAAGTACTTTTTGAGAATTTTCTGGAATTTTTCCAAATTCAATTGCTATTTATTTTGGCATTTCTTGATTTTCTAGTTTCTTAAAAAGGAAAATCACTTATTTCACCAAATTCTACGTGGGCCGCATTTCCTTGGCCCACTTCTTTCTGTGTTGTCCCTGGCCTAGTCCTTCGGCCTAACCTCTTTTCTCCCTGGCCCATCTCCATTTCTTCCTCGACGTAATCTCTCATCCCAGTCTCTTCCGCAGGCCAGTCCACATCCACGCCTACTGACCAATGGGGCCCACCTACCGCCGGGCCCCCTTCATCTCCAAGTCATCTCTGCGACGGACTCTGCCTCCGCGCCCAAATCCCGTACATGCTGCCGCAAAATCTACCACCATCCACGCCTTATCCAAGCTGGTCTTCTCAATATCCACGTCTGATATAAGCACCGCTCCCCCTCCCCTTTGTTTCCCGCACAATTTGTCGCTCGGTGCCCAAACACTAGCCGTCAATTTCCACCGCCACACCATTGAAGATTTCCGCCGCAGTTGCGTTTGCCATCGGGTTCCCCTTGACGCCCGTAGCCGAACGCCCCAATATCCTAAGCTCGATCCGCCGCTCCTTCGCCTCGGCCGAGTCGTCTTCCCTAGCTCTGGTGGAGTCGCTCCGCAACCAAGTCACCGGAGACTTGCCGGTGAAGCCAAAGTGCCAGCTACGTCTACGCCACGTGTCATGCCACGTAGGCACTAACTCAGATCCGCAAGCCGACGTAGCGACCACATAAGCAGCCACATGGCGGATGAGTTTCGCCCTAAGCCTCCACGTGGCACCCCACGTCAGTGTACCATGCCACGTTAGCCCCCCTACCCCAGTGAACTTAGTCCACCGTGGACGAAGTCGCTGACACGCGAGCCCACGTATCAGGCGATTTTCTTTTTTTCTTTTTCAAAAATTTCGAATATTCCCTAGGCCCCACCTACCAGTCACTGTTCACTCTCCCTTTCCATTTTTCTTGATTTTCTTAATCCGAACCACTTCCGAGAGTCCGTTCTCCTCCACTTGAACTCCAAACTTATTTATTCAAATTTCTAAATTCAAATGCTACCTTCCAATACCATTCTTTTCAAATTTTTGAGTTTCTTTTATTTATTTGTGTTCACTTTTCACATGTAGATGTTGTCACCGAAGAAGCCCCACTGAACTAGCAACCAGAAGTAGAACCAGCCACATTCAACGAAGGCATATCTTCCTTGATCATGTTGATCCCAAATTTTAAAACTAGTTGTTTTAAATTATTGCATGCCCACTTGTTACCCTCGACATTGATCATGGTGTACCCTTGTTACCCTAGTTGGTATTAGCTATTTTATTTGGTGATAATTAATAGAGTAGCATAATATAGTAGAACTGATTAATCCAACTTAAACGCTTCGATATTATGCCATTATTTGGAATTACTTCAAAACCTTGTTTAAAACCATTTGTGAAGTTGCGGCAACAAGTATTGTTGTTGTTTATTAAATAAAATAAATGGTAGAATGGTTTAGACCAAGGCGGATGGAAAGTCATGTGGGTGCAAGAAGCACGAAACTCGTAAAGGGATTGCTCCGCCCTAGTCAATTAAGGAACGAAGCATTTGTTATTTCAAAATGAGCACTACCGTACAACCACAAGTCTATATGGGTATAACTTGGCTAATTAATTTGTGCGTCTCGTTAATGACTTCGCCGATTGGTTGAATGTGGGTGTCGAATGAAGACAGGTTTTCCCATAAGGCGCAAGAGGGGGCTTCAAACTGGGTGGATGGAACACTTCAGTGGTGAAACCTTAGCGGGAGAGGTTATTAGCAGAGTTGTACATTGTAAAGGCCTAGTTGTGATCATCCTAGTCACACAATATGCTAAGCGCGGGTCAACAGTAAAGGTTGATCGCATATTGTGGGTAAGCTGTACGCACTCTACAGAGTTAAAACTACTTAAATAATTGTGTGCCCACGGTCAAGGGTTGACAAGGTGCGCTTTCACATTGTAGATTTTTTGGTTCTATTTTGAATAAAAATGATGATTTGGAAATCCGTGAGTGGTTGGAACTCTAGGTTATTGGATGGCAGTTGAAGCCATTCAGGTGGTTGGAACCTTCACTAGTTATCTCATTAATCTCAATTATTACAAGTTTGCAACTACATTTCATCAATTGATGCTTGTGAAATTAAGTTAAAATATTGCTTTACGCTAAATGAGCCCTACTAAGCCTTCATTTGTTTAGCTTTGCATATAGTTATCATGCATTTATGTTTCCAAGATTTGCGGAGTACGTTGTGTACTCATATTGCAACATTCAAAATTCTGAAGAGTACACTAAAGCAGAAGGTAACTACGAGTTCTTTGCTCATGGTTTTGATGGAGGAGATCCAGATTACTAGGACGCACACCCCAGTCGATTGCCTGTTGGGCAAATGGATAGGCTTATCTTAGTTGTTATTTATTTCATTTTCGTTGCTACTTTGTTGAACTTAGGTCATGCGGCCATTTATTTGTAATTGTTGGTCATAAGGCCGATATTTGTTGCTTAATTATTATTATTATTTGGATTCGCGACATGGATGTGTTATCATTGTTGTTACCATTGTGCACTAGCTTGTTCCTGGACTAGTGCAATTATACACAAAGGGTTCGATTTGAAAATCCGGTCCCAACAGCGCTGCATCGACGGCGAGACTCTGGGCGGCCAACTTGGCCTGCTAGTTGGGGCCAAGGCCAGATAAAAAGGTTCAAGTAAGATGACCTCGAGTAATCAAGTACTCTTTCAAGGCTTCAACCCTTAGCAACCGCCGTCTGCAACCCTGGCCGCCACCCTTGATTGTGCTTGCCGCCAAGGAGATCCCCTAGCCCTCCCTCCTCCACTCCTTGTGGCCTCCCCTACCGCCTCCACTACCTACACTGGCCCCTGGTGATCTCCCCTCCACTCCCTGCGTCGACCGCTGGTCAACTCCCCTAAGTCCTATGCTACTGGCATGCTGCTGATCTGCTCTGTCCTCTATTCCTCTACTACTGCTACTCTGTGTTGATCTGCTATGTGTTGTCTTGTTACTAATGTCTTAATGTCACTCACCATACATCGCCTTGACGACGCCATGGTGCTCGCTTTAATGCCATATCGCCAGCCATGACGCTTGGCACTTGCCGTGGTTGCTAGGTACGCCTTAACAACTATCACCGCGACAACACGACAGAGAAAATGATGAAGCCAACACAAAAGGAGAGATCAAATCAAGAAAAAGAGGGATAGATAGAAGTATGGTGGCACAAATCAAAGTATGAGATGACGTTGGCGCAATACACTAGAAGCGTGGCGAAGGCACGATGCGGAAGAAGCACGGTGGCCTTAGAAGCTCGAGGTGACGGCTAATCTACGGCAGCTCAAAGAGAAAAGTAGTGAGCCGATGATTGCTACTGTGCGAATGGAAGGAGAGCTAAAAAAGCAATCAGCTGATTGATAAGGAATTTGTGGACTCACACGACATGGACAAACTCAAAGATAGATGCTATGGACTTGGATGGACACATCGGAAGACATAAAGGAAAAGACTCAATAGCAAAAGGACAGCAAGCACCAGCACTAGAATAGCAACAACGCAAAAGCACCACGCATGCAACCCACCAACAGCAACAACAGCTCATAGCACAAAGCAGTGCAATCGCTCCAAGGGAGAATGGCAGCGCAAGTAGCGCTCCAAAGAGAAGGCGCAACAGGCTTAGCTCCATTAGTAGCAGTGGCAGATCCAAGCGGATCTGAGCGAGGAAGGCCTAACGATGGCGGATCCGGTTGAGATGATTTGGCGACACCAGAATGGAGCGGATCCGGCCTCAACGTTAGTGGAGCCGAGCATCATGGCGACAAAGGCCAGCTCAGTGGTACTCACTCACCAAGGTCGGTGAAGATCGGCGGTAACAGGAAGACCCGAATCCATTGTTGGTGACATCGGGAGCACAGATCTGGGTTAAATAGAGCCTGGGCGACCAGCAGCAGAGCATGAGCAGCTCAATCCGAAGGCAACTCAAGCAACCAACGGCGTGAGCAAATCCGAGTCAGGCGGAGCTCAGACAACTGGTGGCAAGGTCGAGCTCAAGGACAATGAATCAAGGCCAACAATTGCTTGAGGAAGCTGTCGAAGTTGAGTGACAAGATTGATTGTTGTTGCTGCTTGAAACTAAGCTATGACTAGGAGGTAAAAAAAATCCCCAGGAGCAGAGATTGTTCCTCCCGAGGGCAGCAGTAGCGGAAACAATTACGAACCTAAGGTTTGAACCTTAGCTCTGATACCATGTGAGAAGAAGATAAGGAATGCAAGTGTGAAAGGTTAATTGTATTGCAATAGCTCAAGGGGAAAATATATAGAGTACATCGACACGCACAAGACTAACCCTAGAACACTAGGAAATACCACAAAACATTTAAAGTATTGTTAATAAATAATAAACTAACAACTATTTTCAGAATAAAAGCTATAGATATATATAAAGTTACATTACTACTATAAACTAGTATGGTAGTTGGTGCAGATTATGTTAAAAAGAATAAAAAACATAACAAATTAGTTAACAATAATAATCTGCTGATATTAATATATTTAAATTTGTTCTAGAAGACTAGAACAGATACCAAATCTGTGAAGTTTCTAGAATATTTTAGGAACTTTAAAACTGTGGAATGTTTAGGCTTCCGCATTTTTTATAATGGCTAAAAAATTAGAATATCTAGATATTCTTAATGTTTTTAAATTCTTTGGATTTTATAATAGATAGAATATTATTGAATTTAGAATATCTAGATATTCTTAATGTTTTAAAATTCTCTCTCTTTCTACCTTTGTTAGTGGATCGTTTTGGGTTTCAACTCTAGCCTACCTCAACTTGCTTGGGACTAAAAGGCTTTGTTGTTGTTGTTGTTTATAATAGATAGAATATTATGCATAGAAAATTTTCAGCATTTTTCTAAATCTCCAGAATATCTAATGTCTACGACAGTTGTTCTTTTATATATATTCAAATTTATTGAATTTGCTCTGCTCAAGACTTCTTGAATCATCTAAATATTTTTTCTAGAAATATATGGAATTTCTAGTATTGGTGAAATAATAAGGGGGTGTTTGGCACAACTCCAGCTCCACTAAAATCCGTGGAGTTGGTGGAGCAAGGTATTTCTAACTCCAGAAATTTATAAAGCTAGAGCTATGGGTACATTAAGAATGTTTAGGTAGATCATCTTGTTTACATTTAGACTAAAAATATAAACTTAATTTACTTTATTTTAGCCTACAAGCTCCAGATTTGAGGTAGAGCTAGGATCTGGAGCTCTGCCAAACAAAGCCTAAGTATATTGCACTATAGGAATTTGGATCCATCCAAAAGTTCATATCATTGGACACATCCAAACCTGAAATCTGACTGGATAAGATAACAAGGTATTTGAGCATTTGCCATATCAGTTTAAGTTCAAGATAACTGGATAATAAATTTACCTTGCTACCAAGAACGGAGATGATTTTATATGTTTACTAAGGTAATGTTGATCAATGCTGAATTACCTCATACATCCAGCCATTGACAACAAAGATGTCCAAGGAATAGCCATCACTTGTTGAAAATGCATGCGCTTCTTGGATATTGAGACCAAGCTCCCCAAGTAGAGAGGTTAGCTGGATAAAACACAAGTATCCATTTTATATATTGTCCCAAAACAAAACAAAGCAACTAACCAAAAGTATATCATAATGGACCTCAAGTATCAAATACGCAGAATTAGAGAACAGAACCAACTGATCAAGTATATAATTGCAGAATATAAACAGGTCTTTCTTTTCTTTCTTTTGTTCATTGAAGCAGATAAAGTTTTCATAATTATTATTTGCAGAGCAATAAACTGCTATCAGGCTTTCGCATCCAGATGAATAGATGCATGCTTTGCAACTGATGCACATAATCATTATAAGACAATATAGTCTGGAACATAATATAGTGATAGGTCCACATCTAACTGGATGTGCTTTGGGAATTCTTAAATCTGAACCATAACAATTTGAGTTACATACTTACATATGATAATATGATATGACTAAATGGTCAGGCAAAAACAGATAAGAAATATGGAATTTTTAAAATTAAGCCAGAAACCAGTCCAGGTGCTATAAATTATTTATTTGTCAGCACTGACACACAAGTGATCTCACCACCATCTTTACTCACGAACCTACTGAACTCTCATGCAGAGTGTAGTGATGACTGGTAATTGCGTTTGATTACAGAGAAGAGACTTTTGGATCATGCACCATGATGTACAAGTCAGTCTATCCAGTGCTTAGCATACTTTGGCCAGCATGTGGTCAAAGAGATGAGTACCGAGACGAGATACAGTGAACAACAATAGCACATACCAGCCTATAACACCAACATACCATACTAGACATCTCAGCCTAAAAGGTACCACTTTGTTACTACAGTTGACCTCAGAGACATTTTATATATTGCATATACTAGCCAATCTCACTGTGAACTTTTGTATGATCATATTTGACAGAACTCTTACTTTTCAAGCATTCCTTCAAGGTAACACACTAACCAGGATCAAGTGGCAACTTAACTTCCAATCCAAACTCATCACAGCATGTCATGACATAGCAGGAGTCAATGCATGTTAGTGTTGTTATTCTCCAGATTAAACTGAACTACTAATCTACCAAGTTAGGAGCATCCCTTTAAGATAACATATTATTTGTGTGTGAGTTGTCGTCACATCAAAGCATACGTTGAACAAAAAGGAAAAACAAAGCTCGTGAAGCATAAGTGTACAGAACAAAGCTGAAGCCTGGAACCCCCAAGCAAAGTCAACAGACCACAGGCTGGCTGAAGCCTACAAGGCTACAAATGCAAGTGGCTATTTCATTACTAAACACCCCCCAGTTCCACAACAGCAATATAAATTGATATAGATTACTTGCTCCATGCTGGTTAAATTTTCAGCAATCTGAAGGCATACCTAATAACTTTTAGCAATTGGCCACAAAAAGAACATAATTTGCGACGAACACTGCAGCATGTTAACATTCTTATGCAAATGATAATTTCCACATCAATAAGAAGATGATACTTTACCTGACTAAGAAGCTTTGGCTTATCGTCACATGCAAATATAATTTCATGCAAAAGCCTGTAATGACATTACATATCAGAAAATATTAGCCCTTAACTCATTATTATTAAAACGTACTAAAACCTAAATAAGCCCCAAAAAACAGTAAAGAAAAGCAACAATTTTAGTGAAACCATACAAGAAAAAATTTTGCCCATGTTACTTTTCTGAGAAACACAACTAAAATATGTAAATAAATAAATTATCTAAGATAACATATCATGTTAACAATCTCCTTTGTTCTATATTATGCAATCCAAACAAATTGTAGGTTAACTGTAAAACATTAGAGAAGCTGAGACGAAAATCACCTTTGATCTCTTGATGCAAACGCTGAGCACTGAGGATCTTGTTCCTCTTGCTTGAAGGAAGTTAAGGAGCCAACTTCAGTGCTTCCATCCAGAGTAACAACCTAAAACTAGATTATGTCAATATAAAAAGTGTAGTTCATGTAGTTGATTTAATAACATCATCATGAAAGACACTACAGTATGCTCAATACACATATAGTCTATTAGATATCATTACAAGTAGGAAAGTTTGTGCATCTCATCTCCTATGTATTTCTTAATTCAAAATGTAATGAACACATGGATGGTCGAGAGCATCTAGTTAAGAGAGAAAAATGCACAACTGGGGGAGGGGGGGTGCAGAAATAGTAACCACGAGTCATTCTCTATGGCTGCATATTTGATCAGCAGTTCAAAAGCTATGTGCATTTTGATTCTTCAAGTGATAAAAAACCAACTCCACATGCAGACTAATTTTAAACAAGGCTAAATTACACAGACATAACAAAAGCAGATATTATACATAAAATAAAAGGAACTAGCTGTTAACAGGCATAGTGTGAAAACCATGGATATGTGATCTAGTAAATAGTGATCCCTATGCAATGTAATAAAAGTGGAACGATTTTGTAGATGCTAATATCTTAACCTAGATAGCAGCAAGTTCAAGATGATTTTGTAGATGGACAGAATTATGGTCACCAATGATGCCTGGTCAATATCGATAAAAATGAAGTAGAGAGATCATCTTGTGACTTAATCACCTGTAATAAAAGTGGAACGATTTTGTAGATGCTAATATCTTAACCTGGATAGCAGCAAGTTCAAGATGATTTTGTAGATGGACAGAATTATGGTCACCAATGATGCCTGGTCAATATCGATAAAAATGAAGTAGAGAGATCATCTTGTGACTTAATCACCTGTGAATGACGAACATCAAAGACCAGTCCATTCGAGGGTTCACGGGCCTGTTCAAGCAATTTCTTGTGCAATAAAACATCATCAACCCGCTCAACATTCACATCCAATGCATACCTGTCCGATGCATTAAGCCAAGTATGTCTGTAATTAGATCCTGATGACATGGTTTATTCAAGCTAATGCTAGTTCTCAGCTTCTCGCTACAGCACTCGAGGGCTGCAAAAACAGTGCATATGCAGCGCTGCAGCACCTTATGTAACAAGCTTGCTGGTCTAAGGCTCTACTGATGCGATAAAGAGACAAGCCCAGGAAAACTAATTAAGGAAGAAAGCGATCACCAACATGGAAGAAATTAACACGTAATATTTCACCAAAATGCAATGCAATCTCCATAAAGAATGCCCAACCAGTCCATGTTTTACATGCACAATACAAGCTTAAAATATACTCACCAAATATTCACACGTTTTGTTAACTTCCACATGGAGAGATCTACATGAAAAAGAAACAAGCATCTAGTGTTGCAAAACAGTGCGTGGAAAACATGGCCTCTTTCTTGAAACAAGAAAAAGATCGGAAATATTCACGTGATTTTTAAAAAATAAAAATAAAACTGGTTGTTGTACTACGGGTGTTGTACTGCTGCTGCAGTACCGTGGGTTTAGAATCAACAGACAGACGCCGGAGCCGTAGTTAAGCTAACGATGATAATTAAGGCAATCGACAAGAGCGAAAAACTAGAGAAAGACAAGCTACGGTTAGCTTTATCTCCGCATCCTGATCCGTGTGTAGCTGCAGCACCGAGAAAGCGACCATTGGTGGACCTAGATAGCAATAGCACAGGCGCGCGCACGCAATCTTATCAGCGGAAAAAAGGCAAGGTATAGCTCCGGATCAGCTCCTGTGCGATCCACTGGACCCAACCGCAGCAACAGCACAGCGAAGGGAAATCAAACGCGTCCAGGAAAATTTAAATGGAAAACCATGGGCGCATGTAGCATCACGTGGATGATCCCACAAAGCAGTACTAGCTTGCATCGCAAAACAGTAGCATCTCGGAGCTGAACTGTGCTTCCAACGCAGAGGTTTCAGAATTTCGTGGCAACTACCCAGATCGCTTGCGCGCGCTCTTACAGGCGCGAGAGAGATCAGGGAGAGAGACAGATGGTAAGCGGGGACCTGGCGGGGAGGCTGTGGAAGTGGGCCCAGAGCTCCTCGTCGAACCCCGGGCGCTCGCCGCCTCCGCCGTGGATCCGACGGAGCACCTCGGCGTAGGCCTCCGCCTTCCGCCGCCTGCCGGCCGCGCCGCCGCCGCTGGCGGAGGAGGAAGTGGGCGGAGGCGGGGGGGAGGCGCCGCGGCTGCCGCAGGACTCGGCGGCCATGGGCGGGCGCCTAGGTATCGCGGTGGGGAGCGAGGGCGGGGGCGGCGAGGTGTACGGGTGGCGGTCTACTCATGGAGGCGACCTCGCGGTGGTCGCGGGGAGGGGCGCTTTATACGAGGAGAGAAAATGGGAGCGGAGGGGATGGAGGTGGTGGGGTGCTGAGTCATGAGACGGGGAGAAGGGAAGCTGCTCGCCTGGGGCTGGATTCGAGGCGACATTTTTTCTCTCTCCGGCCCTCTGTTTCCGCGTATTTGTACACCAAGGACATGCGATATTTTTTTCCGAATATTTATTTTTCTTTGTTTAAGAGTGCTGGATATCGAGTTTAACGCTATTATCAAAATTGATATAGAGGATTAAATTCAACAAAACTTTTTTCGCTAAACAATTTTGAACCAATAATTAAGAAATTTTGATTCAGCTCTAAACTCGTGCTAATCTTCGCTATCAAAGGTAAGAGGATCAACAAAACTCGCTAAACCCATAATTAATCAGAAACTCGTGCACTCTTGCCAAGTCTATGAGGTTTATTTTTTTTGGCTCATAAACCAAGAAAATATTGAAAATGACTAGATTATCTCTAATTAATATCATTAATCACTATATTCAATGCATGCATGTAAAAAATATAAAATAGGGATGGATATTCATTAAGGGTATATAGCAAACATCACAATAATTTTGTATTAAAATATGAAATACGTCCTATATTTATGAATAAAACCATTCAAAAAATGTACCTTATAAAATTGGACTGATGGAGTATTTAGAGGGGAATCCAAACATCTTGAACTCTTGCTACTTAGACTAGCACTCGGTGATGGAAGAAAATTCTCGAGGGAAGGGTCTTAAGCTGTCCCTTAGAGCCCTCCCCTAGATATCATCATGTGTGTTTTCTCACAAACCTTGGAGAGACTAATTTCTCCCCCTTCTTTTCTGCAAAGCAATATTTCCATCTTCTCCTTTCCACCCTATCAAGCCACCATTGACTATGACCAAAATCAATGTTATCAATCTTCTCCCTACATACTGACTCTACATGAGACGCCACAAGACGAGCTGCTCAGCAACATCCCTGATGATGACGATGGGGAAGAGCCCAATGATGAGGTTGATCTCTGCCAGGCACACGATTGTGCAAACCATGATCGCCCGCTCTACTGCTTCTAGGTACATGGCGATCGTCTAGTACTCCACAAACCGATCAGGGTTGGATGAGTAGGAGGCACCAAAGAAGAGGAGGGGACTCAGGGAGGTGGGTAGAGAAGGGGCAAAGGCGCCAAAGCTATGGAGAGGGAGGAACAGGGTGAGCCAGGGCCCAAACGGAGGCTATTACGAGCACTAGCAGGGAGGGGACTCTAGGGAAGCAAACGAAGAAGAGACGGAGGCCATTGGAGAGGAAGCAATGTTGGAGGAAGCGACATTGGTGAGAGCGAGAGAGAAGAGGGTGGGTGTGCCCATTGGAGAAGAAGAGAAGGGGAGAAATTTGTCTATCTTCAAAAATAGTGAGAAACACAAACATGGCAAAATCTGGGTGAGGGCCCTAAACCTCACATTCCAAGTCCCGCCCTTAGAGAATTTTCTTCCCTAGTTGCCAACTACACCCTCCATTTCACTATATTTGTCGATGGCCTTGAGAGTATCCGTTTCAATATATATTGTCCATTGAGGGAATCTAATGTGTAGTTATTGCAATTTTTCCACTCTCTACCCCTACTTAAATGTTTTCAAAGAGTAGGTGGTTATGTATATTATTTAATAACGGTACATATTGTCGTTTTATATTAACTAATTCTTACATTTAATGCTTCCTTGGTCTGTGCGCAGTATGGACTATAGAGAAATATAGTGTAATTGAGGGAGTAATCATTTCTACTGATGTTTTTGTACTCACTTGTTTGCTTCTTTTCTAATAGGCTTTAGATTAAGGGTTACTAATCCAAAAATGGAACTTGAATTTGGTATTTACCGTGGTAACATGGGTACCTTTACTAGTTGGATCACCTACATTTGTCGTTTGCCCATTGTGCCATTAGCTTTTATTTTCTTGTTTTTGAAATTAAGGTATAAACTAAGGATCGGTTTGGAAAAGAAGATTGCTCTAGGAATTTTTAGAATTTGAACTCAAATCCCTCCATTCCGAATAGCCAGGATTTGGATCCAAATAACTACTAAATTCTAAAAATTTCTTTAGCAATCCTTCTTTTTCCAAACAAGGCCTAGTTGGTATTTTCTCTCATCCAAAATAGTTATAAGTGTTGGGATAGAGTCTGATTAATCTGAGATAGAGTTCAATTAGAGATAAATTTGGAATAGGCTGTAAATATCCCTATAAATAAAGGGTGTGGAGATCCAATAGGATACACAAAATATTCCACAAATTACTACATGGTATCAAAGCCTTACCTCTAAGCCTAATCCGATCTGTTGTCGCCCTCTCATTCTCAATCCGATCTGGACCACCACTATCGTTGCTTGGATCCATAGCCCTTGCGCCACTGTCATCCACTCGGGGTAGCACCATCACTACCTGCTTAGGGGCCACACCATCGTTGCTTGCTCAGGAAGTTCTACACTGTTGCCATCGTCAAGACACCAAGTCATCATCACCGGGCCATCGATTCACCATCAACGCCAAGGCCACACTCACAACAACCATCACCATCGAGAAAGAAAAGGTAAGAAGCCAGTTGAGAGAAAAGAAAGGAAAGAAGAGAGAGCAGGAAAAAAGAGAAAAAGAGCGAGAGAGAAAGATAAAAAGAAAAAAGAAGAAAATCTTCTGTTATTTTTTATCTTGAGTGTATGAAAGGCGCCACGTCTGTGTTTTGCATTGAAAGTGATGCTTGAATGATTGTCGTGATCGTGGAGATACGCATGGCATAGGTTTGTAATCAACATTGCTCTAGTTGTCCAGATGAGATGACTCTAAAGGATATTGTGGCTATAAGAAAGTAAGAGAAGGACGCTACAATGAAGGCAGACAAAGAGAAGAGGATGGTGATTATCGAATCGACTCCCTCACTGGTCACACAAGGTGATGTGAGAAGCATATTATAAGACATTTTAGTGACAAGTATGATTGGTCAAGGACTATTACAGGATCATCCAAATTGAAGCTAGAGCTGATGTCGAATGATGTAAATTTGGAAGAGAGGAATCGAAGGACTTAGTTAAGTCTAAGGACGACTAGGGTGGAGCATTACCTACAGGAGACTTGTGTTGAGTATGTAGATAAGGCAACCATAGATTGGAGGATGTGGAACACTACTAACTCTATGGTGTTGGGTTGGTTTCTAACTTTGATATCTCCATCCATCACTCGAATGGTGGAGAAGATGTATAATGCTGTGGAGATGTGAAAGATGCTAAGCAACATGTACTATAGGGTAGGTAATGTAATGATCATAGTGGACGTTCAGGGCAAGGTGGAAGCCCTAAACTAGGAGAAGATCAACCGATGCTATAGTACACTGATTGATATAGTAGGTTGGTTTGAATAGTAAATCATCGCTACAGTGATCGGTGCTACAATAAAATTAGAAATTTGGATTTGCTCTATTCAAAATATCAAGCCATTTTTTCCATCTTCTATTCACACTTATGCTGATTTTTCAGATATCGAATTTTCCTTTTGGCTTCTTTCCTTTCGCAGTTATAGTAGTTCGGTTTTCTGAGCTTGCTAATCTTCTTCTTCATGAAACCTAATAAAAATTAAGCTAGGAGAATTAGGTAGCAATCTATTCTCAATTAAATCAAAGCCAAGGAGGAGATTATGGAGGTCGAGGAGGAGATCGGGATAGTAGTGATCGAGGTGGAGATTGTGGAGGTCGAGGTAGGGGTAGAGGTGACCTCAGAGCCAATATAGCTATGGTAAAAGAAAGCATGTCTGTTACTTTGAAGAGTGAGCAAAAAATGCAGTATGAACAATGATAGAAGAGCAAAGCATTAGTTTTCTCAAGATTCCACGATAGCATCTACCATATCTCCCTCGGTAACTTTGCCAACTACGCTCACATGAGCGAAGGTACTCGAACACATGCACTTGCATCAATATATAAGCACCCTCATATTTATTGAATAATAGATTCAGGGCATCTAAGCATGTCACGAGTTCTCTTAATGCATTTGCATCCTACATTCCATATACATATTCTAAAACTATTTAAATAGTTGATGAAACCTCTTAGCTTATTCATGGTGTAGAATCTATAGAGTGCATGCCATCTATAGTTTTATCTTCGGCCTTGCATGTTTCATCTTTTCTAGTTAATCTTCTTACGGTTAGTTTTATTGTCGACCAATTTAAATACATTGTCTTATTTTATAAGGACTCTTGTCTATTCAAGAAGAAGAGATTTGGGACTTGAATCAGGTGTAATGGATTGTAATATGTTGATCAGGTGGATACGTCATTGGCTGTGGTTGCAAGAGGAGTCAAGGAAAAGGTTTTACTGCATCATCGTCATTTGGGACATTCTTTGTTTAAGAGTTATGTTAGATATATCCTAATTTGTTTAATAAAGTAAATAAGAATAAACTTATATGTAATAATTGTGAGTTTAGAAAGCATACATGGTCTACTTATAATAGTATTAGTTTTTAGAGTTGTGAACCTTTTATATTAATACATTCTTATGTTTAGGGTTTATGCTCCATTATCTATATGAGTGGTTTTAATTGGCATGTCACATTCATCAATTGATATACTCGTATGACTTAGATCTATAAGATGAAACACAAGAGTAAGGTCCTTCGATGTTTTCAATACTTCCAAATGATGGCGGCTATTCAGTTTGATGCAAAGGTTTGGATCCTTGGAACAGACAATGGAAGTGAGTATGTTAATAAAGAGTTTGCAACATGTCTCTCAGGAAATGGGATATTTCATCTAACCACTTGTCCAAGAAACCCACCTCAGAATATAGTGGCTTAGAGGGAGAATCGATATTTGTTGGAGGTAGTATGTTCACAAATGTTTTAAATGAATGTGCCAAATAAATTCTAAAGTGAGGCAGTGATGACGGCTGCATATATTATCAATCACATGCTGCCTTGAATACTTGGGATAAAGTCTCTAGCTGAACTTCTTTTGGGTCAATGGGAGTTTAAAGTTCCCCCTAAGGTGTTTGATTGTATGTGCTTTGTATGGGATCACCGACCAATGGTTGGCAAAATGGATCCTCAGGCTGTGAAGTTTGTCTTTCTAGGATATTCATCAAGTCAGAAAGGACATAAGTGTTAGAACCCAATTGAGAGAAAATTATTTGTGAGCATGGATGTAACTTTTCAGGAGATCGAACAATACTACATGAGTAGTGGTGATCTTGGTCAATTCTTAGAGGAGTTTTCTTCTATCATCGATGGTGACAGTTGAGAAGGGGAGTACAAGGAGAGTGATAACCGAGAGGAAGAAGTTGTTGTTGAGACAATTCTCTGTCCCTCTCTGAGTCTGCCCTAACGAATTTAGCAAGAGATGTGAAACCACAAAAGAACTGAAGGTGTATCAGAGAAGAAGATTTGGGAGACAAGGAGAAATAGCAACCATCATCGTCTACAAAAGGAAATAGGGAGATAGGGAGAGAAATAGCGGCTGCCGTCAACACTTGAGCATGTTCTATCGAAGGAACCACAACCTGAACAACTAGTCATTTTAGTTGATTTAGTCTCAAATCTTCTCATCAAGTCTCTCGCTATCCAGATCCTTGCTTGAAAAGCCTCCGCAACGGTATGGCTTTAAGCATGACATTGAAAATTTCATCTCATATTCCCATATCTCTCCTACATACGAAACATTCATTACATCTCTCCAGATAATGCCTATTCCAAATGACTGGCGAGTTGCTTAGCAGTATCCTAAATGAAAAGATGCCATGAAAGAGGAGCTTGGTACACTTCAGAAGAATAAGATGTAGAATTTCCTTCCACATCCAGTAGTAAAAGAAAGCAGTGGGATGCAAATGGGCCTTTATGACCAAACAAACTCTTGAGGACAAGGTGGACAAATACAAGATGAGGTTGATTGCAAAAGGTTATAGTTAGACGTATAAGATAGACTATAATGAGACTTTTACACTAGCAGCGAAGATGAGCACAATAAGGATATTGATTTCCTATGTTGTTAATTTTGGGTGGTCTCTTCATCAATTGGATGTGAAGAATTCCCGTCAAAAAAAGAATTGGATGTGAATAATGCATTTCCCCATAGAGATTTACAAGAGGAGGTATATATAGAGATACTTCCTAGCTTTGAGAGTAAGCAGACCATCGAAAAGGTCTGTAAACTTAAAAGTCTCTATATAGCCTGAAGTAGTCTTCACGAGCATGCTTTGATAGATTTAGACATTCAGTTTGTGATATGGGCTATACTCAATGCAATGGGGATTATACGGTGCTTTACAAGCATAAAGGATCACATATCACCATACTAGCAGTTTTATGTTGTTGATATTGTGATAACCAGAGATGATAATGAGGAAATCAGGTGCTTGAAGGAGAGATTAGGAGAAGCATTTGAGGTGAAGGATCTTAGACCTCTTCGATACTTTAATGGAACAGAGATCACTCATTCTTCAAAAGAGATAGTTCTCTCTCGAAAGAAGTATGTCCTTGATCTGTTAATAGAAATATGTATGGTTGGGTGTCATTCTATTGCTTCACCTATTGATAGGAATCACAAACTATGTACTAAGTCTGGTGATCCAGTTGACAAGGAGACTTATCAAAGGTTGGTCGGGCATCTCATCTATTTGTGTCATACAGGATCTAATATTTTTATATGCAGTGAGTGTGGTAGGTCAATATATGCATGATCCGAGAATGGGACATATAGAAGTTGTCTTTCAGATTCTATGATGTTTGTAGAGTAGCCCTGAAAAAAGGCTTTTATTCAAGAAAAATCAATACTTGAATATGAAAGGATATTGTGATATTGATTGGGTAAACAATATAGATGATAGAAGGTCTATATCTGGATATTGCATCTTTATGGCGGTAACCTTGTGTCATAGAGGAGTAAGAAGCAGGAAGTTATAGCTCGATCTACTGCAGAGGCAAAGTATAGAGCAATAGCGTTAGCCTTGAGTGAGATGATCAGGATGAATAGTCTATTCTCCAAACTTTGGGTGTTGAGGAGTAATCCCTTAGTATTGCATTATGATAATAAATCTGCAATCAACATTGCTAACAATCCAATCTATAATCAACATTGTTAATAATCCAACACGGCATGACCGTACCAAGCATGTTGAAATTGGTAGGTTTTTTTATCAAGGAGAAGCTGTATGATGAGGGTCCCGTTCATTTTAGCTTCTGCTTAAAAAAGCAGATTGTTTACTGAACGGGAGGATTTTGGAAAGCTTCTCTCACAATCATAAGCTACTCTCTACATAGAATCAAAATTCAGTTGAAACCTAATTCTTGTTGATTCTTGGTGATTCTCGCTGGCCTAGTTCGGAACCTAGAAGTCGCAGTCGGCCCGATTCGATTCTCTTACAATCAGAAATAACTTCTCCCATAATCTAGAAGCTGAAACGAACTAGGCTAAAGTATTGAGACCCTATTTGGGACAGGTTCCGATGTGCATATTCTAATTCTCCAAAAACCAGGTGGGTGATAACTTCTGATTTTGTGTACTAATTGTCTGACTGCTTTAGTAAAAGATTAGATTTTGACAATGGTGCTACAATATGTAACAAAATGTGCATGATTGATATTTTTGCCCATCTTGAGAGGGGGGGGGGGTTGGGATATAGTCCAATTAATTTACGATAGAGTTCATTTAGAGATAAACTTGGAATGAGTTATAAATAACACTATAAATAAAGGGTGTGGTGATCCAATAAGACACATATTATCCTACAAATAGCATATTTACCCGCACAACTGCACAGCTAAATATTATGATACGATTGTCTTTAATATACAATTTTACTTACTATAATTGAAATACAATTATATTTGTTATATATCTCTAATATCTATATCTCTACTAATATAAATTTGCAGTTAGTGGCAGCGGTCCGTTCTTCTTAGCCCCCTCCCATATCTCCAATAATGGCTGGTCATTATAACTAATTATTCTTTTCTAATTTATAGCCATCCATATCTCTCTAAATATGGCTGATTATTGTAGCAAAATCCCTAATTATTGCTGGTAATTAATAGCAGGCCAATTATTCCTTTTGTACTCTATATATCTTGTATAGTTTTCACAGAATCAATCAAGGAATTCATTCAAGATCTCCCATATCGTGTCAGCCGCAATAATGAACTCGATTTAACCGATCAATAAGTGACGAAGAGACGTACATGGCCGCGAGGCGCAGGAGGCCGAGCGTCGCGGTCATTAGTAACTGCGGCCAGAAGGACAACCAGAGCTCGACGCCCACAGGTGCCGTGACCCTAGCGCCGGCCAGTTGGACGTGAACAAAGCGTACGACACTTCGGCGCGGTTGCCCGGCAACACCGGTGGGATGTCGCTGGCGGTGAGAGAGTCATTGCATGCCCCTTGGAGATAAGCGGGTTGATCCAGCTGAACGTCGTGAGAGAGAGGAACGACGCGGTGGCGCACGGTGTGGCGGGCGCCTCGGCGCTGGTGTTTTCTGGTTCACCTTCATGGGCTCTGGTGTCATGGCCGGTGAAACCAGTGATGGCTAGGTACGCCAAAGGCATGGAGACGAGTAGGCCGGCAAAGGCGAGAGGGTCATCTGGGAAGAGCAGCGAACCATCGGCGCAGCGGACCACCACCGAAGTGGAGAAGAGCGCGGCGCCGAGGGCGGTGGCGATCCAGAAGACGCGGAGGTGCAAAGGCTAGGTAGCGGCGGTGGCCCCTTTCTCCGAGGCGACTGACCACGCGGCCATGGCGTGCGCGACAAAGTGGGCGACGAGGAAGGCAGACTCCATAGCGCACCATGGCGTGCTCGGCAGGAGGAAGAACGCGAGCGCAAGGAGGACGGCGGACGTCGCGGCGAAGATGGCGGACGCCCCGAGCGCAACCGTGTAGCGGCCAGTGGTTCGAAATAGCGGTGGCTTCGGTAGCAGCGCCTCGTGCTCGGGGGAAACCCCTGTGTTGCCCCTGCGAAGGCAGTGGATGACAAGGATGAGCGAGGCAATGAGGAAGACGAGGTCGACGACACCGAGGAGCGCATGCTGCGGGCATGGCGAGAGGAAGAGAAACACGAGCTGGTAATATAAATTGCAAAAAGGGATAAAAATGATTGATTGATTTTTGAGATTGGTAATATATATTGCTACGTACAATATATTTAGTTTTAATTCATACCAAAGAAGAAACCATAAAAACTTTTATAATCGGGAGAAATAGATGTTTGATCTTGTAGCACAATTTTTTTTATTGCTTGACCTTTATGTTTTGTTACCAATTTTATTTTTCGTAGCAACGTACGGGTATTGATCTAGTATACAATTAATCTGCACCATTATAGTCTGTCCTCACCAAAATAAGTGGTGGAGATTCTTCTTTTTTCTTTTGATTAATATGAGAATTTCTAGAATTTTTTCTTTTTTAGGATTATTATGAGATTTTCTTACCATTAAAACGAATGAGATGTCTTAAATGTCATCGTTTGCTTTTATTTATTTATATAGATTACTATAATAAGCTACATGGAAGCACCTTGAGGATTATATTTAGAATTCCCTTTTCTCAAAAGACAATGATGGCATCTCATTCTCAGATCCAGCAAACTATAAAGAACAATTTCCGATAGGACATTTGATTGCTAGAGAAGGTCGCTTTTCTAACAACTAATTGTAGAATTATGCTGTCCGTACATCGCCGGCGACAAGATGATGGCTCAAGAAAAGTCAATCCTGTACACCAAAAACCGAACTACCAAGGCCGAGAGGGAGAGCACACCAAAAACCTTCTGGTTGCTTCAAAACGATCCTAGTTCTACTAAATTCTTTCTTGCTTCACCTCGAGGCCTAAAGAAGAAATAATACGTACTGTGATAAAAAAATGATCAATGATAACGACAAGATGGCCTTCTGGAAGAAGGCGTGGCATCCATTTCTTGTGTCAGAGATTGCATGCATGGCATCTCTTGGGCATATTCCTTCGTGTAGTTGTATCCCATGCACTTAAGAGGGACCCCACTTACAGACAATTATGGTGACTTCCAAAGGTTGAAGCTGCAAAAGTGCCTTCATGTGATGTCCTGCTCCAATTTTGTTTTGTCCCTTGGCTAAATAAAACCAAAAAAAAAGGTCTTGTTTTTCTCCTTTTGATAGCGGTCCGTGAGTGCAAAATATTGGGTGTAGACATAAAAGAATCGCCAACCAATTCGGGAAAAATGTTTATGCAGGCAGTCGCACATCACGATAATATTTCTAGCTGACAATCTGAAATGAGTGGATGTCTTTGTTGTGGTTATAATAATAATGGTCTATCTAAAACACACGTAGTAGGTAGTCCTTTTTCTCCAATTTTTTCGGTACTCACAAAAAAATTCAATACCTCCCCGGTTTTAGATTGGTTTTCGGTTAGTAGGTCTGTACACTCTAACGTGGGCCCCTAAAGCAGGCTCTATTTTGGATTTAGGGACTTCTCTATTTTTACTGTTTTTGAGCACAAGTCCAAAGAACATCTTCTAAATCTCAAATTATTTTATTTTTTTTTTTCTCCTATTTTGACATATCCGCTATGTATAATCTTCATTTGACACCACTAAAATTCAATCAAAAATATTTGTAATACATAAAACATAAGCATATTAACATTTACAATTTAAAAACATGATATTTAATATTTAAATTTAAAATTTTCAAAACATGATATTTAAAATTTAAATTTAAAATTTTCAAAATTTTCATGAGTGTGATCTAGATGCTGTGATTGCAACTCATCCAGCAAAGACACGCTCATTGCAATAACTAATGCAAGCCATCCTTCACTTAACTCCCTATTTTAAGGTTTAGAAATTTGGTTTAGGCTCCACAGGAATTGGGGCTCGGGAGGGAAATTTAGGGCCTCCTAAATTTAGGGTTGGAATAGGGCCTCTTTGGACCAGTATTTTTAGTAAACTCCTATTTTAAAGTTTAGGGTTTGGTTTAGGGGCTTTCTTTGAGATGCTCTTACAAATCAGCACAACATGATTAAGACTCTATTTGGGAAAGTTTCAGATCCCAGCTCCAGCTCAAATCTAAAATTTATAGTCTAAAATAAAGTGAATTAAGTTTATATTTTTAGTCTAAAATGTAAATAAGATGATCTACCTAAACACTCTTAATGTACTCACAGCTTCAGTTCCATGAATTTCTGGAGCTAGAAATACGCTGCTCCACTAATTCCATAGATTTTGATGGAGCTGGAGCTATCTCAAACACCTTCTAAAGTGAGCCAAATAAGTCAACTTTTCTCCGGAAAATTGTGAAGGATTAATTTGAGATTCCTGTAAGGCTGCAACTCAACCCACCTCCCCTCTCTCTTACTATTGTGTTTTTCTATTTTTGTGCCAACTGAGTTCTTCGGACTCAACGATATTTATCCGCTTAGATGCCATGTCAACAAGACATATACAGGTGGATATTTCCACGTCGGCCAAAACTAGGTGTTTAGGTAAGGAGGTAATTTGATGTAGTTTTAGTAGTTGGATGGTGTAAAATGAATGACTTTATAGTCAATGGTGTTACTTTAATCTAGAAGAACCACCCGAAAAAATAGGCTTGTTTCACTGATAAAACATCTTTTATTTAACAAAGAACCGTAGTAGCCAAAGAGCAGGACGTATATCTTCTGTCGTAACGGCACCTTGCCGTTGGGCCATTGCCACGTGGACATTATGGCAGAGAATCTACAACCCAAAGAACAATGTAGTGGCATGAGCATTGTTCCAGCTCATTGTTTTTCTCTCTCAAGGAAAGAGTGGCATTATATTTACATGGATAAGATCCATTAGTTTGTCCTTTTGCTGTACAAAAGCAGTAGGTGGGTGTCCAATGCTGCAATATCCTATCAAAATTCTAATACGGGGCACCTTTCCAGCCAGGTTCAGCGTGGACCTGGACATCATTGGACCATGCAACATTGCAATAGGCCAAACTACGCTCCGTGATATGTACTTGACCCTCGCGGTGATTTTATCCACAGAAACGTTCCTTTTACATTTACCCCCCTCGGCCACCCAACGTCCAAACATTGATTATCACAAATGGTTGTAAACTTTGTTCTTAGGTTGTCTAACCCAACAAAAATGTTTTTGTTAATTGAATACCAACTAAGGGGTGTTTGGATTAGGGGTATTTCATTAGAATGTTTTAGGATCAGTTCAAATTTGAACTAAATCCTAAAATCTTCTAAGAAATTATCACTCATCCAAACACAGCCTAAAGCTAATTATTTGTTGTTTGTACATGCTAGAATAAAATATAGGAGAATCATTTTACTACAATTTGAATTATTTCTTAGGACCTACTTGGATGAGTGGGGTTTTTTTTGGCTAGGATTTAAGGGTTTTTTAATGTGATACTTTTAGCCGCACTACTTAAAAATATGTTTTAAGGACTTGAAAGAAATATGATGAGCATGGCTATATATGCCTGTAAACTATAGTTTTAAAAATACTTGTTTAAAGGGCTTGTCATGGAATTTTGGGAAATCTCCTGGTGTCGGTAAAAATACTAAAATATTTCCCTGGGCACAAAATTTACTAGATATATATTGTGCATATATGCATGCGTTGCCGTGGTCCAAATCTGTCACGGTCAAAAGTCATTTTTCTAAAGCTTGACATCCAAAACTCAACATCGTGGAAAGGAATCGTGAAGATTTGAGCAGTAATCGAATGATAAGAAAAATCAAATATGTGTTTGTAGGTAAAAAAAAATTAAAAGTCAATGGTATGGGAAACTTAATACATATCTTTAATGCAGCAGTATATATGTGCCAAATATTACAATATATGATAATACATTTGAAGTCAACAAATACATGTACCATGCGGCTGGACTAGATATATACTTGCCTAATCTAAGCTTAATGTAGGCAGGGTTGATTGATGAAGTAGGGTGCCATATTGCACGACCAGGGCTGAAACGGAGGAATCCCATTCGATCGGTGTAAGTTCACATAAATTGGAACAGTGAGGCAGGATAAATTATTGGAACATCGATCACATATGCTGTGGGCCGATTGATAGTACTATCAGAATTAATATCAGTCACTAGTTAAAACTCCGCACGTTGCTCTGGACGACGCCTCAATTTCAACATAGAGAGGATTTTTTAGAAAAAGAAATAAAATAAAGAAAATATTGTAGCTTGATTTGAATAGAGAGAGAGGGAATTTTTTCCAAAAAAATTGAAAAAAATACGGTAGCTTGGCACTGTAGTCATATCAGTGTCCGGTGCGCCTATCCGTACATCAACAACAATATAGAATAGATATAGATATGTTGGACGCCACCCAACTGTAGCTCATCCGCATACTTTACTCTCAACACTCCACCCCCTTATTGCTCCCTACAACTGATGCATCTCCACACCTCCATTTCCAATTCTCACTAATGAATCATCTCCTCCCCTCTTGCTCCCCACTCTAGTGCCTCACTGATGGCTGAAACTCATCATCAAAGCTTGTGCCAGAGTCTCGCTCCTCCCTTCCCCCTCTCATCTCTTTCTTCTCTAGATACCCACTCCTCACCTCACATCCTCTGTCTTTCCAACCATGCTTCCTCATCATCGTCAACCTGAGCTAGCTGTCGTTGCTCGTACTCCAGAGAGGCCATCCAACGTGACATGAATTCATTGGATCTGTTTGCCTTCGCAGCCAAAAATCACCCGTTTTTGGGAAGGAATCTCACTAGATTTAGAAGGGGCCGTGGGATCACGGACGACGAATGAAGTACAATACGGTCATAGTGGTGAGGAGGTGGTGCCATGATGACCTCCACCATCTTCTCCTTTTATCAAATGTTGCAACGTGTAATTTATTTTGTTGTGGTATTTCTTTTCGACTGTTGCAACACCGTCATGTAAATGTTGAAGTTATTTTAATGATTTCTCCCTTTGTTGCACCAATATTTTATTTTTGTAGGGGTAGTTTTCTTGTATTGTTGCACTAATGTTTCTCTTTTGTTGCTATGCCTTTTGGTTTTTACATTTTTGTTGTAGGTGTTGAAATAATTTGTTGCATGATTTCTCTCAAGATGTTGCGTAAGTGACTTTGAAGATGATGTTTGTCTTACAACAACACAAACTTCAGGATGGCATAAAAAGGGTAGACGTGATGGTTGTGTTGTTGCATGGGTGTGAGCTTTTATTGCGCTAATACGACCCCATGCTGCTACGCGAGAGAAAGTCGGCTCTGGCTGACAATCTGATGGTCACAATTGTTGCATTAGAAAGAGGTTTTAGTCGTAAACTCAGTAACAAATTATTGCACCTCATGTTTTTTGTTGCATAGATCGAAGAGTTGAGATTTACATCTTTAAGTAAGATCCAACGGTAGAGATGACCGTATGATGGAAAAGCTCCTATTATACGTCCGACTAGTTGCTCCCTAGTACTATACATAGCTGCATAGTAAGTATTACTCCATCTCATATATTTTGGTGGCCATAAATCCCTTTTTAGAGGCCTTATTCTAGATTTTACCATCTAATCACCAACACCAACCTCAAAACAACCATCCTCTCTATTTTTGTGTTTTCTCCATCTCTCCCTCCACCTCTGTGCCTTATCTCCCATCTATCTTCCCCTTCTTGGTCTGCTTCGCGCCTATGCCATGTTGTGGCTTACCATGCCTCACTGACCTTCACTGCATGCCATGCTATGGCACGACGCCGCTAGCCATGTCAGAGCCGTAGCTCACCGGAGCTCGAGATGGGAGAGGTAGTGTAGCCATTGAAAAAGCTTGAGATAGAGAAGGAGATATGTTGCTTTGAGATTGGTGTTGAGGGTTAGTTGGCAAATCTAGGATAGGGCCGCCATCTAGAGAGAGTTTAGGGGCCTCTTAAGAGATTCTTTCCCTATCTGTGACCCGTACTTAATTAACAATTTCTCCAACCTTGATCTCTAAGAGCATGTACATTAATTGAGATGGTTGCTATCTAGCTATATATTTCTCGATGTCATCTAAAGAGAGAAGTAAAGATAATTTCTACAATATATGATATTTTAAGGTTGTTTCTATAAAATTTATAATCTTTTTAATTATAGCATAGAAAAAACTTATTATACATAGTAACTAATACAATGGTGTTTTATACTGTCTATTTAGTCACCTTTTCATGAAGAGACAGCTATACTATCACTCTTTACTCCATGTCAGCAGAAATCTTACATGGCAGAACATATATATGGTT
The DNA here is from genome assembly GCA_036346375.1 of Guadua angustifolia. Classification (NCBI taxonomy): domain Eukaryota; kingdom Viridiplantae; phylum Streptophyta; class Magnoliopsida; order Poales; family Poaceae; genus Guadua; species Guadua angustifolia. The sequence goes on along the minus strand of CM070512.1, from coordinate 20,775,945 downwards.
GACATCACACTATTATACATATCCTAATTCGTGCATTAGCTAGTATACTCCTGGCTACTTACTCGATTCGTACCACTCCTCAAGCTTGTTCTAGCTGTGGATAAGCTTATGCACATTATAATATGCCCTAAAATACTGTCTTGCTGCGTTCAAGTGCTAGTACTAATTATGACCAGGTTCCTAGCTAGCTATAGCTTGATCATCGATAAAACAATGCAACAACAGATTAATAAATTAATCACCAGTACTACCAGTATGTCTAATCTGTAGTACTAGTACTAGTATACTCGTACTAGTCGCTGGTCGCAGATTAGAGAATCCAAACCAAACTAGTAAACAAATGGTAAGGGAGGGCCAACTAGTAATTAATTAATTCAATTGATTGCTTAAGCGGTGGGCAATGGATGCAGAGGATAAGCTTGTTTAGAGGTCGTACTGCGTTGTCGATCGCGGCGTTCGCGAGGAGGAGGAGGGTTAATTAGCGACAATTTTTAATTACCTGTGCGGCGGCATACGAGGAAGAATATGCCATGCATGATGCATAGCACAGGCCGGCCTGAAAGGTCTCCTCCAGCTGGTCCGAGTGGATGATCAAAGGTATTTACGTGTGGATCATAGTATACATCGAGCCTAGGACCCTAGTTGGATAGTCCATTTATCTTTTGATTCTGCAGTCTAATCTTCAATTCAATTTGTCTCCTATTTTCCGTGGATCATATACATTCTTTGAATGATTATTGCTACATGTGAGAAAAAAGAGAGTCAAGATGCTAGCCGGAGGGCTAAAAAAGCAGACGGTCCGATGACGTGATGATAATAGCAAGCAAGCAACTCCGTGCATCTTCTAGTTAGGCTCTTCCCAACAAATAGCATATACGCTATCTAGGAATTTCACGTGAGTTTCACCCAAAGCGGTATAAGATACCCTGGAACTCCTTTCGGAAATCCTCTGTTCCAAACGGCCTCTCTAGGTTCTTAAGTGGGGTGCATCATCAACCAACAAATTTACCTGTCTCATCTTTCTTTGTAAGAAAAAAGAAGAAGCAAATTTACGTGCCTGAAGTCTCATCTATCCATTGCACTAGCTCATTACGTTGGCAATTGGCTCCAAGTTTGGGCATGTTCTTCCGAAGAAGATGGAGGTCCATAGAAACCAAAATCCCGGTTCTCCTAACTCTTGACTCAGTCAGGATCCTAGAGCCCAACTCGATGGCTGGCCCCGCGCTGCCTCATCGCTCCAGTCCAGCACCGTCAGGCAGTCCCACCCTACTCCTCCTCGCTAGTCCAGCCGATCAATGCCTACGGTTCCCAGCTGCGTGGTAGGCAGGCAGTGAGGCAGTGGTGGCAGTTTTAGGATTTTATAAATGAGTGTTTGCTAATTACATTTGCTATATTTTTAATATATACTTATATTATTTATAAAAACAAAAATAAAAGTCACATTTCCAAGTCTAATAAAAGTCAATAACAATTATTTTTTTTGAAGTAATAAGCTAATACTAACACTTTGTTTGGTGATAACACAATTACAAGTTTTTTTAGAATAAAACTGTTACAACTTTAGGTGACAACACAATGACGCATTTTGTTCTTAAATAGACGTTAGTTCTAACATTATTCTCTATTCTTATTTTATATGTTACCATATTAAATGGTATTTTTCACACACATAGAAAATAAATTAGTGCGTATCGCTTGAAAAACAATTAACATGAATATTTTGTTGAGCATATTGCTTCAAAAAAATAAAATATAAATATTTGCGAACCAAAATCAACTCTTGCAAATGATGTATATTTTTTTATTGAAAGGACTATTTATAAATTCTTATGACTATTATATTCATGACAATTGGCACCATCAAATTCCTTCAATAAAATATCTAAAGTATCTAGATATTTCTATAGAATTATATGGATTTTAGAAAGATTAAAGTCCATATGATCATGTATGGTTTTTAAAATAGGAGAAAGGATGTACTTCTTCCATGAATGGTCATGGACTAAAAATTTGTTTGCAATGAGTGTTTTGGCAAGGGTTTCAGAGAAATTATACTACTTTTTTTTTGTAAAATTCACATAGATTTTGAAGGATTTGACACAATACGGACATAACTGCGCAAAATACTATGTTAATTACTTTTTTTAATAACCACTATGCTAATTACTTGATTTATGAATATATATGGCTAGGTCAATATTTATCACTGACAAAACACAGGTCAACTGTCATTGTTTGTTGGTATGGGCATTTGTTTCAACTTGTCCTCCGACGCCAAACTATTATGGTTTTTCTCTTAATTGCTAATCTTATGTTCTCCACGCCTTTTTCCCTTTTAGTAATTCAAAAACACCAAATCCTCAATTTTAACCATCATTTGCTATGCTTCTCTTGATGCTGGCAAGAGTAGAGGATAAAAGCAAACAAATTCTTGATTACGGAAAAGAATAAGATTGGAATGGCAAGACCGAGTTGGCTCGATACAAAGCACTTGTGCTCAGCTGCAAGCCTCCAATCCTAACCATAGCCACCATATATAAACATTTTGCTTCATCCTAGCCTCAATTCCCATCTCTTCTAGACAATCCTCAATATCCTCGACCTCACCTCTAGCGGCAACTCCACTATTGATTCTCCTCGTACTCTCCCCATCACCTTCGCCTCCTCCCTCCCTGCCCTCACCTTCGCAGTAGCTCCCCCAGGTTATCCTCCGCCTTAAGCTCCTATGGTGTTGGGTCACAGGGCTGTCTACATATTTGCTACGTAGATAGACTACTAGTACATAAGATGAACAGAAGGATTCGATTAAGTGCCTTTGCCATACTTGCCTTTTTTTTGTTCTACTTAGTGATCCATGCTTGCGTTATTGCCCAGCATATGTCAAACCTAACAACCACCACATGTACTTAGTCTTTTGAAGAAAAAATTGCAAGCAATAAGTTAGATCTAACAAGTCTAGCGTACGTGTCCGAGAGTAGTGAGGAAGCATAGTAAATGCTTTGATTTTGATTTTGAATAATTGTCATGGCTTTGGTGGTCGTTACTGTAAACAACTATTCTTGGATCGATGATTTTACAAAAATAAAAAGGTTTTTGACTCCTCCATTATACATTGCTTCATATGCTAATTCCTTAAAAAAACTCCTACTTTACATTTTTTATTTTCTTTTTACCCACTGTAAGTCTATACCACAGCCAGATTAGGCTGGCCTCTGGGCTTACCAAGTTTACACTTACCAGCCTACTTCTAGCCCATCCTCTTCTTCTCCAGAGCTCGTCGTGGCCCGTGGCAAATTGGCTTTTCCACATCTCTTGTTTTTGGAGAAATAAGAACAGATGTTGGTGTAAAGCCCATACGAGCTTTAGGCCCATCAAAGCTCTGCCTCTTTGAGTTGTCAAGACTTTAATCCCACATTGGCACTTCACATGACTCCATCCATTTATACATGGAAAGTGGAGGGATCGTGTGAAGCATGTGGGCAAGGCAAAGGCTATGGGTACATTCACCAACACACACATGCGCTAGGTTTTCCAAAATTATGACGGTTTGTGGAACATGTGCATGTTTCCTCATATTCCGGATCTGCAATCGCCACTCAGTTGGCAGCATGTCAGACTAGGTCATTTTATAATGGAGGAGATCAGGAGGGAGATGTCCCTTAGATTATTATTCGAGTGTGTAGATAGTTGTATTAGAAAGTATGTAACTTTGAATCACTCTAGCCTTATTCAAGGTATTTTCCCAACATGACTTTTAAAATTTGCTTTTCTGCTACGATGCCCTTCTGCGAAAACATCTTTGTATGCCTTGAGGAATTTTATCTCTAATCTAGACTAATGCTTTTGCAGGGGAGTATCAAAGGAGATGGTCTGGGTCTTCTTGCTTGGTGGGCAGCAGACGAAGAGGGGGAGGACGATGCAGAGCAATAGCTGCAAAGTTACTTGAGGGAACTAGTTGTTTTGGGTAGTTAGAAATTCAGCCTATTAGCTAGCATGTTAGAAACATGTATCTAGTAACAGCAACATTATTTTCGGCGTCAGTCAGGAACCGTTTCCTTGCTGCTACATCTGCTGATGCCTACAGCCGTTATTAATATGTGATAGCACTACGGAAGAAAAAAAGAGTTGTGCACTATTCAGCAATCTCTTAACATTTGTCTGTCAAACATGTGATCTGGCGATTTAGAGAGATCTCCTTGCGATGTCATCCCACGAGCAGTAGAGCACCGTGGAAGCACAATTTTGTCTAGCGTTAGATATTACACCTGCAGGAAGCTTAGCTGGGTAAAAGATCCGGGAGCGAAAGCAACGGTTGATGTTTCATTTGCTGTTAGGGTGTGAACTTGTGGACATACTGCCAATTCTTTTTTATACTAGTCATGTGCCCATGCGTTGCAATGAAAACTTAATTTGTGACAAAAAAATTATTTGCAAAGAGCACTAACTATATCTGAATGATGCTGTTCACTCTGAATATACAATGGTTGAATGTTTAAATCAATTCATCAAACCATACAAATTCCAAACACATGTTTAATATGCAATGGTCCTGGGAAGAATAGTGGTTAGTTCTACTTGCACCCATTATGTCCTGTTGTGCTGCAATTGCTGAATTTCTCTTCCCCTTTTCAACACCTTTCTTTCCTGATAGCACCAACCTAAATATGTTTATGCACAGATAGGAACCTAGAATAAATAAGCAACCGTAGAATTCAAAACATACTAACATAAGCATTATTCCCATCTTCTTTTCTCTTTCATACAACAGGGTAGGGGTGGAATCGAGCTGAGCCGAGCTCGTCAGTTTGCGAGCCGACTCGGCTCATTGTCTTTGTCGAGCTGAAAACTGAGCTCGGCTCGTGAGCCGCCTGGCATGTGGGCCCGCCTCATTGCGTCAACCCTCAAGCCCCAACCTTAATCGTTATTGTCAATCCCCCAGCCCCACTAAGCAAGGCAAACAAAATCATGGGTATACAATTATGGTGGAGAATCATGGGTTTCGTTAGGAAACCATGGCGAACCGAGGACAACCTTCGCAAACCATACCAAATCGTGAGAAGTGAGTCGACAAGAACCAAGGTTATCCGTAAAAAATCACCACATACCTTGATGAACCATGGAGAATCTAATACAACCTTTGGAAACCATACCAAATCGTGAGAAGTGAGTCAACACGAACCAAGGAGATCCCTAGAAAATCATTACGAATCATACCGAACCATGCCGAAGTAATAAAAACCATCGGAAACCATACCAAATCGTGGGAAGTGAGTCGACACGAACCAAGGAGATCCCTAGAACATTCTGAGGAACCCTGACGAACCATGAAGAATCGAGGACAACCCTAGGAAACCTTACGAAGTGAATCAACATGAACCATGACGAACCATAGAGATCCCTACGAACTCATGACCAATTCTGACCAACCATGAAGAAGCGGGTCCGGATAGATGGCGCATTACCGGGCGATCACTAATCTGGCATTGCTCCTCCCCTTCCACATCTGCCGCCTCCACACCAACTGGAGCACCAAGTGCAAGCAAGTCCAAAGACCAAAGACCACCAAATGCTGACTCAATGAGAACTCTTGATTTGTGTAACTGAAATGCAGATTGCTTTGTGTAATCAAATCCTTCCATCGCCGAAGATTGCTTTGTGTAATCAAAATGCGATTCTTTGTTGGCTATTGCAGATTTGGATAGAGAATTGAAGTATCAATCTGGACTCTGGAATATTTTATAAGTTCTATAACCATTAAAACAAACTACAGCATTGGTGATTAGTGAAAGTGATTATGAATGTCTGAATTTTACCGAGCCTAACAAGCCAACGAGCCGCTCGCGAGCCGGCTCGGGCTCGGCTCATTGTAACACCAAGCCAAACAGTAGGCTCGGGCTTGGCTCGTTGATGCACCGAGCCGAGCTGAGCCGCGAGCCTCGAGCTGTTTTTCCACCCCTACAACAGGGTATCATGTTCAGCTGTAATTGTGTCACTCATGCATGCTCAAGATATTCCTCATTTATAATCCTATGACATAGGTAGAAGAAAAAAATCTAGGGATTCTCTAGTATAAGTAGAGTTTGTAAAGAACCAGTAAACAATAGACATATTCTAAAAAAAAGTTTGAAATGAAAGATGGAACATCAAGAAATACCTGATTACGAGCAGAGAGCCAGTCCAGTTCTGTCATCTAGAAAGCTCAACTTCATCAAGTCCATAAAATGCTGGATCCCTTGATGTAGCTGAGATTGTCTTTTCCAACTCATCCACCTTTCAACATAAAGCAACACCAGTTAGATAGATCAGAATAACTGTACATGAATAAGGAAATAGATACACCATTAAACGATAAATCTAATATATCAGATGCACAGCCTGCCACAGGGATAAGGATGGTAGTGTAAAATGACCAAAGTAAAGAACTTTCACATTTTTCCACTTCTACTAACAGTTTCTTCTCCATGTACCAACAACAGATGGTAACAACATTAGCAATGATTTATGGCACTTTTATAATCTGTACTAGTACCTGCCACTCGATGCTTTCACAGTTGGTAAGCTCTTTTGTCAGATGAACAAATTCTCCCGTGTTTGAAGCAGTTTGCTCCCACCGATGGAAAGTACTTTGCAATTTATCAATCTGAAACAGAAAAACTCAGCACTAAAAGAAGATGCATGCATGCTAATGATGCAATATGTTTCTGGAGCTATGACAGAATTAAGCAGCATGAACACAACAAAGCTTTATCCTTAGGAATAACAGAACAGCATTGATAAATGCATGATGATGCGATATGTTTCTGAAACTATTGAGTTAAGCAGCAAGAGTAATGTAACAGTCCCATCTTTTCTCTATACAGATTAAAGGGCCTTGAGTTGTCAGGTCAAAGGGACTAAAAATTACAAGCCTAACTCACTACCATGCTAGAGGTGCATCAGGTAGCGTACTCAAGATCCACATTCACATATTTATATATAAAACAAAAAGACCTTGTACTGCAAAAATTATTCAAGAAGTGTGGTAAAGCAAACACTTCAATATCTTTCTTGCACATAATTGTAGTTCTTCCCTCATGTCACAAGCATGTTTGTAAGTAACATGAGATTGCTTTCATGGACAGAACCTCTGTCACTCACTCCCATTCTTCCAAGTCCATTGGACACGCCAGACCAGGGTACTCTGGAGTAGGTGCATAACAGATTTAAATTAGACCGCAAGTTCACGAAAATAGGGCCGATGGGCATAATTTGTAAGCTCAGAGAAAATTGGACAAACACGGCCACACAGGTATGCAAACGTAATCTCAAATTTCGAATTATGAATTTCTGATCGATGCGTACAGGATGACAACAAGTTTACAGTTACTGGAAGCGAGGAAGGGTAGAGAAAGAATTACCGAGCCCTGGATCTCCTCTCAGACGATGTAGAATGGATCTTGCGTGGAGATCATATTATCTCATCTGCGGATTGGGGCTTTGGGCGACTGGATTCGATTCCCCACCTCCCAAACCCTAAAATTTGGGCGAGGAATTTGAGAAGAGTTTGGTGCGGAGAGCCGGAGAACCTCGTCTTGGTCTTGCTACTCCTTCGATTGTTCAGGGGTGGTGGTGGGTGCCGTTGTGGAATGCTTGTGTAGCCGTTGGGCCGGGCGTCCGACTCCATCGACCTCAACTTCCTATCGTTCCTGAAGAGGGAGCCCAAGTCGGAGCCGGCTTCCCTAGAGCACGGCCCTTTGTCGCCGCCACCACCACCTCCGCAGACACCGCAGGCGATGGCGGCGTCAGTTACCCCTCCGCTGGAGATGCCTGACCTGTCATCAACGTGGTGATGATGCCGCTGCAGTTGCTGCTGCCAAACCCAGACGAGGATGCACTCTTTGCGGAGTACTACCGGCTTGCGAGCCTCTACTTGTCGTCGGCAGGGGCTGGGGCGATAGTGCCTGCGCCCACCAGATCCGCCTTGCCGTCACCGCTGCCGCCACCCTTGCCGCCATGCCCTCTCATGTCATCGGTAGAGAGAGAAGAGAGAGCGATGTGGGCGTCGGGGAGGCGGAGAGGCGACTCGGTCATGGGGAGGCGGATGGCCGGGGCGCAAGGGGGAAAGGGAGATCTGCTTTTTTTAGGAAGAGTAGGTTTTTTTACGCGTGGGAGCGCTCGTGGAAGGGAGCACGTGAGAAAGGTGGAAGGAGGTGGACAACAGACGATCGCCAACAACTTCTAATTAGAAATGGTAGAGATTTGTATGGCGTAGATAGTTTCTCTACGTTACATTTTTTATCAAAAATGGAAGCCTATGATGTCTTCAGATATCTAGTTGGAATTTGGACAGATGTTTGGTGAACTTGGCTTCTTGATGAGCAGATTTTTGTGTTTTCTATTGCTCGCTTGCCATTTGCAGGGACCACTCGAGGCCTCTTCACGGTGAAACAAGCTCTAAGATCTTTCAAGACTCTTTGTGAACGCGTAGCAAGAATTCATTCGTCGAAGGAAGTCACTTCTAAAATTTCAACTGTTGAAACCTTACTGCAATTTTAAGAACATATAAGAAGACAACCAATGTAGATAGATCATCACAGTAAAATTGTGTTGCAGACTAGCAATTTAACACTCCAAAATTCTACTATAACAAGTGACGACGAAGTGTGATCAATCCCCAACAATACATTCTAAAGCATCGATGCACCATCAAGGGATGTTGCGGTAACAAATTTGTTTTCAATGTGACTCCATTCGCCAAATTTCACAGGTATCATCATATTTCATGTCTCAGTAGGTGACCCTGTGTCAGAGTTGCTGAGAAGAAGAAGAAGAACAGTAGAAGTCGACATTGCTCAAAGCGGTTCAGCGATTTCAGTTAAAGGAAGATGGATGGCTGGGAATCACGATGGGTAAAAGGATTATCAAATGGTCATGGACGGCAAATAGTTTGTACGGAAAAACATGTAGGCGTCATTCCATGTTGTTTTTCTCTTTTCTTAGGTTCTTACCGATTTACTTGTAGCCTGAATCACTGTAAGAAACGTAGGGCATAAACCCCAGGTGATTTGGAAAATGGAATCCCAAGCTGTTTCCGCATATGCTAGTGTACGTCTTGTTTAGTTCGTGTAGATTAGAACCCTAGTTTCTCTTCTACCCTCTGTTGATCAGTTCGATTTCTTTCTCTGTTTCTTGTCTGGATTTGTATTGGGGCCTGACACCCTGTCTCCCTGGTATCTGAGGATCTCGCCGACGAGCTCTCCCCCTGTCGGAGCCGATGTACCAGCCGACGATCTCAACGTCCCTGATGAAGAGGAAGGTGTGCACCTCGACGACCTCCATGTCCCTGAGGATCTCCATGCAGCTAGCTGTCGTTCTCGTCGCCGTTCATGCGCGCGAAGACTGTGGTGTCGGCCATGGTCCGGGACAGTTTCACCACGGTGGAGTACACCTTCACGCACGGCCCACAGTGCTTCAGCCCGACGTCGAGCACCAGCAGCTTGCCACCCTCGCCGCGGTGCTCCTCCATGAGCGCCTCCACGTCGCCCTTGGAGTGCAGCTGCACCACGCCGGAGTGGTTGTCGCCGTAGTACAGCACGTCGCCGGCGAGCTGGTCGGGCCCGATGCCCTCCTCCTCGTGCACCTTCTCGGCGCCCTTGTTGAAGGAGAAGTGCGGTACCTGCGTGATGCCCTCCCGGCGGCACATCTCCTGCGTCGCCTCCGACTCGTCGCCCATCACCATTCACCAGGAGAAAGTCCACGTCGCCGCACATGCGGCTCAGCTCCACCGTGCACGGGTAGATGCGGCTGCTGTTCACGCTGTGGGTCGCCGTGAACTCCACCACCAGTCGTGCACCTGCAGCACGTGCTCCTCACCGCCCGGCGAGGGCGGTGATCCGTGCTGGATACCGCCGCCCTCACCTGATCTTTATTGGAAAATAATTAAGACTTTTCATTATTATCTTGGGATTTGATAAACATCAATCGGATGTTTTTTTTGGTTGAAATCACCCAAATCTAGAACCATTGGATCATTCTTGAGATTCGGGAGTATCGATTACATCCGATCCTATGATTTGATCCAACGGCCTGGTGAATTTGGATCCGATCCTATGATTTGATCCAACGGCCCGGTGAATTTGGATGTTCGGGAGTATCGATTACATCCGATCGTATGATTTGATCCAACGGCCCGGTGAATTTGGATCCGAAATCCAATGGTTCTAGATTTGGGTGATTTCAACCAAAAAAACATCCGGATGATACCTATACACTCCCTATTATCTTTCCATGTTATGAAAGAAAAGAAGAGATTAGAAGTAAACAAAATTTGCTATATTAGGTTTGCCATGTAAGGCAAGTATCATGCATGTTGTAAAGGCAAATAGAGATCACGATATAATTAGCAATTTGATCCAATCGATTTATTCCTTTTTAAGTTATTTCATAGATAGATCTATGTGTGTACTATAAATACTAGTCTTCAGATTAGGATGAATAACATTCGAGAACATTGCCCAAAACTTCTGTGTTACCTTATGTGTGTTTCTTTGATTTGTTATTTGCATGTAGCTGTTCCTAGGGAAGAAACCAATAAATGGTATCAGAGTTTAAGGAGCATGTTGAAGCAGATGCCAAGAAACACACAATCTGAATAGTCGACTCGACTTCTTAGTGCGGGAGCTTCATCGTCAACTCAACTCCTCAGCAGAGGTACCGTCGATGGGGTGATGGCAAAGAAGGATAGCAGCATCTCACTGTAATATTAGTTGCTCACATAGAGCAACTATGCCATGTGGTCGTTGAAGAGTTACTGCTTCTTGTACTTGATGATTTCAATTAAGTAATGGCTATATTAAATTCTAAGGCACTACTACAGAAAATATTTGTACAGGCGGGTGGTAACCCATCTTCTCAGGCGTTTTTGCACCCGCCTGTAACTGAAGGTCTGTGGAAATCACTATATTTGCACAGGCGTTTCTAAGGACCGCCTATAAAATGCATTTGTACAGGTGGGCAGCTTAAGAAACCGCCTGTACAAATAAGAATTTGTACAGGCGGTTTCTTAAGCCACCCGCCTGTACAAATGCATTTGCACAGGCGGACGGCTTAAGAACCCGCCTGCACAAATGCTTATTTGTACAGGCGGTTTCTTAAGCACCACCAGATATAAATGATTTTGTGCGATCGGTGGCTTAAGCACCCCGCATATATAAGATTTTCACAGGCCGCTTAAGCCGTCACTCAGATAGATCCAAAGAATCTTTTTTAATAATGTTATGTTAATTATATTATAATATTAATAAATGCATACATTTTATCAATCACATCACTGTTCAGCACAAATCCATACATAACAATGACAAGGTTATATATACAAAGCACATATAAATCATAATTGCATTATGTATATATATACAAGGTTATATATACTCCTCTGATATTCTCCTTGTAAAACTCTCCAGGTACAGTATCCTGCGCTATGTACTCCTCTGATATTCTCTATCTAATATAAATTACAGCTCATTGTCTTTCAAAAATATATATATACACAAGGTTATTATATATACATCGTTGTTCACGGTCCGCCTATCCTCGCCTCCCAATTACAAAGTCTAGGATGCTTCATCACTTCACCTCCAGAGTAAAAGAAACTACCTCTCTCATGGATGACTTCACGATTTAATGAATCGACACATGTCCTTTTGCACATTGCAAAGGTCATCATCAGTGAGTGCCAAAGTGGTTTTTGCAATCTTCACCTGCGATAATAAAGTAGGCAATAAAGAGGTTAAACAATAGTGAAATCGAGAATCAGACAATAAATAATCTTGAATCACCAATTTGTATAGGCTTACGTCCTGGGGGTTGCTTTTATACCTCCCGTTGATCCTGAGGAACTCGCAAACGTAGTATCCACAAAGAACACTGCCTGGAGGTTGCTTGTGGCACTTCAAATCAAATAATAATGTATAGAATTAGTTGTTAGTGATATGCCCTAGAGGCGATCATATGAGATGATTGTATCATACGTCTATGTTCATGTATTTATCAGTTCCATGAATAAATGTCACTCCTTTGTTCATTGAGTATGACTTAATTGTGAAACACATTGGTTATATGATATTATTCTAAACGATCCTGGTCACATATCATTATGTGGGACAATAGTGATCGACCAAGACATGTATTGATTGATGGTAATGTTTCACATACCATAGATATGGAGATATCAAATCAATAATGTGGGCACATGTTAGAGAACATGGGGTTGGATAGACCCACCCGAGACACCGATGAGATTGTTATTTTAGAAGTGCCATCGAGGTGTAGTCTCGAGTGGTATACCTATACGATCCTTTGACCGAGATCCTTATTGATTCTCAATGTGTAATTGTATACTTTGAGGCTATCAAACGCTTCTCGTAATAGGAGTTATAAAGTTAGCTTTCGGGTATGCTATGAAACATGACGTGAGATATAAGAGATCAAGATGGAATTTGCCCTCCTTGATAACGGAGAGATATCTCGGGCCCTCGGTGTGGATGGATAAGGAAAAGTGCATGGCCATGCCAAAGTGATTAAAGTGTTAATCATGAATTATATCCATTACATTGACGAGTGAATGGGTCGAGCTATCACAAGGATGGCACGATCTTGCCTTGAGCTTGACCGTATCGCGTGGCAAAAGGATTGGTATATGAGTATATCAAGGTTCACCGACACGATCATTCTGCATTCGGGGACAACATGTCCCGCTAGGAACCATCAAGTTATCGATGGTCCGGAAAAGAGGTTTCAGGGCCATGGCCGCTTCTGCATGAACCTAACGGGTCACACACTTAACGGGTTGGATCATGTCCGATGGATTGATTCATTGGTGGGTTTACGCGATTTGGATCCTCTGGCGTCTTAATGGACTTCTACTGTAGAAGATCCATTAGCGTGAGTCCTAGTGGGCTTCTATCGTAGAAGGCCCATTAGTGCGCTCTATATAAAAAGGGGGGGGCGTGGGGCATGCAGGAGTGAGTCTCTCCCACCACGAAACCCTAGCCGTCGACCCTACCCTGCCAGAACCCTAGCCGTCGCGTGGTGCTAGCATTACACGGCGCACGGCGTTCCACCCCTGGACGTGTGGATACCGTAGAGGCGCCGTTGCATCTGTCCTCGGCGCTGATCGGCGATCGTTTTCACCCTCTCCAACCTGCATCGTACACCCGCGGTAAGGAGACGTCAAGGACTCAGGCGACCACTCGGCAAGCACTCGGGTGATCTCGCAAGCACTCTACGAAAGCAATGAATACGCTCGACCACGTGATAAGGCTTCGAGCACGCGAGGCTTCACCCACTCTACTTCCGCTGCTAACGTGCTCCAAGGGTAATGATCCATGATCCACTACTCGCATGTTTCCTGGTTGAATGCGTAGAAAATTTTTGTTTCCGGCTAGCGTAGCCTACGCGTTCCCCAACATTAGTACAGTTGGTAATACCCTTCCTTACTAGTGCAATTATGTTGAAGCATTACAAGTGTCTTCTTACCCATGGGTGGACATAGCAAAGCATCTTATTTGACCCCTTCGCAGGATCATGTTGCCCCCCTTTTTTGGTCGTGTAATTCTTGAAAGCTCTACTTGAATGTCAACAACAACAAGTAACTATCATATCATAAAACAAATTACGTTATGTTATGTATAATGTTTGTGTATATATATTTCTTACGCATTTAAGACGCGGGTGAATTCATTGTAAGATTCCTGGGGTTCTCGATGAGTCAAAGACCATATATCCGCTTCCGCTTGCACAAAGATGAAACAAATGAAGTGATCGCTGCAACAAAAATTTATGTAAGTTTCACGAGTGATTATGGTGCAAACTAAACTTTTAGCAATGATTGACTTAATGAGAAGATTACTTAAAATTGTAGGAGCCATTATGACGCCCTTGTCTTGCATCCGAGCATTGCTTTTGATATGTATAGCCCCACATCTACTTGGCGATCTCGGTCGTGGATCTGCCGCTTTTCTATCTCTGCTTCCGTCATCCCTTATCCTTCAACGCTTTTCATTGAGTACTGCTCTTAAGCTCGGCTGGCTAATCCGTGCGGGGTCAAGGAACCCGACACGCTTTTCCCATCTTTTAGCATCGATATATTGCATTCTATGCGTAAGACAATGGTCAATGCGCCAATTTATATGTTGAATGTTTGGGAAACATGACATTTTGGCAAATATCGATTTTGGCAAAATGCATCTTGTTCGACGATTTGGCGAAATTAACTTTATTTAAAGGAAAAACCACTAAAATCGCCAACTTACGATTTAGTGAAAATTATATGGATTCTCGCCAATTTTGAATGATCTAACAAGCCATTACTATAAAGAGGAACTCAACTTGGCACTCAACCGCTATATATTTGGGGTTTTTTTATTATGCTATCGTAATGCAATATAATGATATGTCATCATATTTGTTTATATCGGCACTTGCTATCGCAAGAGCCGATAACAATGTAGGGTAGGTCAATGGCCAACTTACGTGCACCACACAATCGATCATGTTGATGTCGAGTTTTCCAAAACGGAACATCTGCTGTAAGTCACCAAAATCGATCCGCACGTAGCGAGTATCCTCGTCTTTGTAGAAATCTGAGGGACGGCGGCTTGAATGCCCTTCACCCCAAGACGAGATGCCCTCAAGTACCACCATGGAATCTCTTCAACTCCCATGGTCCTTTGTTGATCTCGCTCCATGGGGAGAAATGGCTTGCCATACTCATAAGTCTCTAGTGAAGGCATGGTTCAGACTTGAGTGGAGTTGGCACTCTGCTTGACTTGGTGGTACTCCGCTGATTGCAATCTACTTCTTTGTTTTTTTTGCAACCAACAACATCGCCGAAGATGAGGCGCGTTGTGACGGTTGGGGCAACGGAGGTGATGCATGAGGTGCACAAGGCACCGGCGACGGAGATGCGCGCTATGGTGAAGGCACCGGCAATGGAGATGCACACTGTGGTGAAGGCGCCGCTGGCGGAGAAGATGCGCGCTGTGGTGAAGGCGCCAACGGCGGAGAAGATGCGCGCTGTGGTGAAGGCGCCGCGGGCGGAGAAGATGCGGTTTGTGGTGTAGGCAATTTTGGAAGAGGTAGGACGTCTTGACTTGCTGCTGGCGTCTCTGACCTCTCTTGTATCAATGCAATATCTTCCTTGGGCCATACAATAAATGACCCAACTTCATCTTGGATGGTCTCTATATCATCAGGGGTGCTGAATGGTAGCTTCCACAAGCCAAGACACGGAACGAGCACGATGTCCACTTGCACCTTTGCGTGACCAATCGGACAAAGTTGGTTGTGTATCACGCGTCTTGATATGCCATGCCCTCCGCAAGCTCGACGACCAAGCCCCTTGCTCCAGATGTGCACAGAGCTTGCACTTGGTTGCCTCTATGATATCATCCACAGGATATCGAGGTGTTGGGATTAGCGCGACCCGACGCCATACTCGGATCTGGCCGGGCTCGGTTGTCATCCCACCGTGCTTGTAACGCCTTTTCGCCTCCTTCTTCCCACGCCTTAAAAACTCTTGTTGGGCCAGCTTGTCTTATTGTATCGACCATGGTCCTCTTATATCTTTGACACGACTTGTATTGGTCTTGATATTCCGGGAACCCATGCTTGAAGCCCACTCGACTTTCGACACCACGAGTGCGACCTGGGTGTTCCTTGGTTCCCAACGCCGTCGTTAGGTCGTCGTTCTCCCTGTCTGGCACGGAAGATCCCTCCGCTTGCTCGTGCGAGATCTTTTGCAGCTTGGCCGAAACTTCCAGGACCACAGGGTCCACCATGCTTTTGCGACCCTTCTTGCTGTTGGGTTGGCGAGCTAGGACCCAATTTCTGCCTCGCTCGCTACAACTCGTCAATGGGTTCTCTATCCCAGCACGGGTTTCCTCTTTTTCTTTACTCCTCCACTCAACAATCTTAGGGGTA
This sequence comes from Guadua angustifolia, assembly GCA_036346375.1. Taxonomy (NCBI): domain Eukaryota; kingdom Viridiplantae; phylum Streptophyta; class Magnoliopsida; order Poales; family Poaceae; genus Guadua; species Guadua angustifolia. The sequence goes on along the minus strand of CM070512.1, from coordinate 20,759,985 downwards.
TACCCACTTGTGCCCAGGTGATGGGGGTACTTGTTCTTCTTCGCGAGGGCACTGTACACCTCGCTCAATGCTACGGCTTCGCTTGTGGTCTTCTGTCGGACAAACTCCGCCCATTCACCCACGGTGATTTTTCTATATTTCTGGAATGGTATCCGCTCCGTCTTCACAAAGTACTTGTTCAGCTCATACCTCCAGTTCCGGAAGCTCTTCCACATCACGTCCAAGGCATTCTTCTTAGCGATGGCCTCATACTCTAGGGGAAACCTTATGATTTTCTGCAGCTCGGTCCATAGGTGCGCCTTTGTCGCGTCGGCCACCTTTGTCCAGTTATCAATCGTGATGGAGACATTGTCCTTGACCGAGACAAATGCAGCCTATTTCGAACTTGGATAGTGCCTCACGAGGTGCTAGGGGCTCTCCTAAAGGACCGACCTCCGTGATATACCAAGTCCTCGCCGGTAACTTATTCCTACTTTCCCCGTCTGCTGCTTATGCGAGGTCGTGGTTGTTGCAGCGAGGAATCCACGGGAACATGCCCGGACGTATCTTCAATTACCTCTTGAACTGCAGCTAGTCGGCTTGATCACCTTTCCGGCCTCTTCATAGAAATAAATACGAGGAATACGCAAACATAAGGAAATGCAATTATGTCCACGCCAAGCTACAAATAAAACAAGCTCACTCTTCTTAATACCTCTTCATTGGGATCGTAGTCGGAGTCGATCCAAACTGTGGCGTAGAAGTCTCTGACCCACTTTTCCACTACCGTGTTGAACTCACAATGACTGTAAGACCTTTGAAATGGTCAAGTGTCTCTCGAACGCCCACCCCACCCGCCCTCTCAAAAGAAGCGAAGTTGAGCATCCTGCATGCTCAATCGACCCCGAGCTCTCAGACGTAACATAGAAGCTCTATTGAAGAACCGCCCGTAACCTCCTATGAACTCCAAATTCTCTGGCTACCAGAAACCAAACATTGACATCAGAGAAACGAAGGCTCTCTACCCTCCGGGATGAGAGGTTTCGAAGGTCTCTAAGTCTTATCTCAGGGTCACGATGTGACACATGGTACTCCTCGCCCTCTTCCTTTTCATCGCCAGCCTCCTCCTCATGCGAACTATGTTGGGGCGAGCACGCACCGCCTAGCAAGGTGTGCTCGGAAGATGTCGAACCACCACGAAAAGCGAACGCTGCTAGAACGACGAGGAGGTGCCGCACCACCTCTGTGAATTGAGTGCTCGCCTCCTCTCGACCCCTCTCTGCTGACTCGGTGTCTCTAATCTGCAATTAGCGCCAAGCCCGCATGCTCGAGCCAAATTCATTCTGCAGCCATCTCACCGCTTAGCCGCTTTCATGCCTTGGACTTCTTAGCCTTCTCACAAGACAACAACTTCTTTTCCTTCTTTTTTCCTACTATCCGCAAGTTGCACTGTTGAATGTCAAGAACTTGCGTCGTATTCATATGCATTTGAATGGAGTCCAAAGAAACCAGAGGGATGTGGATCTCACCGCTTACAAAGTGAAGGAGAGTCGATCGCCAGCCGAGGGCTCGGATTTGTCGGCGGCGACAAAACGGGTGGCGCGAACTGGCGTGTGGCGGCGCCGAGGCGGGTGGAGGATTGGAGTACGGCGTCGCAAGGCACGAAAACGGGCTGCGGCGCAAGGCGGCGTGGAGGCGTGGAGAGAGGAGTAGTTAGGTGCGGTCGATATTAAAGCTCCACAGGCGGTTCTCTGAATGTTGAAGCGTGTTTTTGGATTAGGTTAAGATCAACAGACCGGATGATCCGTTATTGGAAACATCACCTGACCGGATCGATGCCTCTGTTCGACTCGGTGGCAGGATGGTCCGGCCACTTGAGGAAAAAAAGAATCGGATCATCTTGTCTAGCGGTGTGCTAGCACCTAGCAGAGTCACAATAACAGTGAGCGCGGACAATATGAAGACCGGACGATCCATATAGGAAAAGATAAAGACGCTCTCGAATGCGGACGACGGAGGCCTCGAAGCTAAGATTCACATACCGGACGTTCCGTTAAGTCGAGAAAAAACCGTACCGGATTATTGTCCGGACGAATAGTGCTTGGCTTCCTTGGGCCTCTGTTTTCAATTTATAGGATGATCCGGCCTAATAGCTTAATTACCTACCGTATTATCCTGCACTTTCACGCAATGCTTTTACTCAAATCCAATAAAAAATATAAGTTCTATTACATATTAAGTTTTTACACAACGTGTCCCTATTTGCCTTTAACAACTTTTCCGACGCAATCATCATGCATATATGGCATCATTGAAATATCGAGGGTTTCTTCTACAAGTTTGATCCTCTCCGGATCTCCAAAAGCGTAGGTCGTCGAATCGATTGTATTCTCGCCTCATCGTGCACATTGTCAACTCCAACGATCCTTTGTTTTCGGGAACAACTATGTTCCTTTTCTTATTATCGGGTCACTATGTAGAAAACTTGCGAGACTTCGAAAGCTAGTATCCGTGGGTCGGTTTGTGGCCAAGATTGTTGAGGTCGATAGCCAGAACCCATAGTTGTCCACCTCCACACCATTAGGATGTTTGACCCGATTCTTGTGAAATACGGTGCATATCCCTTCCATAGTCGAGTTCCCAAATTCCTTCAATGATTCCATAGTAGGTGTTCTTCTCCCTCGTCGCATCTATGGCTTCTACCCGAACGCCACTTGCTTTTGGGCCATCGTCTTCTTGTCCTTTTGAATGGTATAAAACGTGTACCCATTGATGTCATACGCTAGCCATGATGTTACCAGACTTGATGGGCCATGAGCCAACATTTTCAATGTTTCGTATCTTCGCCCTCACCATCCGGTATGTTTTGGTTCTTGAACCATGTGGTAAACATGCGCTTATTCTCTTCAGATCCAATCAATTTGGCGTCCCCGGATTTTCTCTTCAAGCTCTTCCGTGTTGCTCCACGACGGCTCCACTATCTTTAGTCAAGTTGCAAGACGGTGAAATGTGCTTGGTCCACATTCTTGTACTCATGGTCGATGAATCTTTTCTTTCCCTTAGTCCCTTTACTACCAACCTCCCTCATGTCGAGGGACAGCACACCAATCGGCCTTTCCGTGGGCATGAAGTAATCCGTGCAACACTCAATGACTTCCTCAAGATTGTAGCCCTCAATAATGGAACCCTCTCGGTAAGCACGATTCGCTGTAAGCTCTTAAGCAAGCCCATCCACCTCTCAAATGAAAACATCCAAAGTAAGAATATTGGTCCCAAACCTTTACCTCCTCGACAAGGTGAACCAAGAGGTGCGGCATGATATCGAAAAAGGATGGAGGGAAGCACATCTCAAGTTGGTTTATAGTCTCCACTATGTAGTTCTCGCAGATAGCTCACTGCTCATCATCGACACCTTCGTGAAATCGCATTGCGTAAATGACACAACCGTGTGATGGCCACCTTTACAAATGTTGAGTTGATACCCCGATTGCAATTGGGAGCATTTGTGTCATCATGACGTGGCGAATCGTGAGACTTCATACCACTTATCTTTAAATCTTTCATCTATACTAGGTTTTTGATGTTGGATGAATAACCAGACGGACTCGACCCCACGTAAGCACTTGCACACCGATCTTTTCTCCTCACCGCCGAGAGTAGCTTGTCAGGGAAGGTAATACTTTCCATGTGTTCTTTCTTGAGGGTGTAGTTCTTTCCTCGATTTTAAGTACTACTAAGTCTTTACGAGCTTTAAGACCATCCTTTGTCTTGTAATCAATGTCCAACAAGAGACCTAGCACGCCACGGACATTCTTTATGACATGCATGGCATCGATGCTATGGCGAATTTCCAAGTCCTTCCAAGAGGGCAAATACTTGTAGAAAATTGACATCTTTTGAACAGACAACAAAGCGGAGGAACCTCCTCATCGGTATTCTTCCTCTTCGACCCTCTTTTGGCCCTCAGACCGCTTCTTCCGAAAACCACCTTGATGTTCGGACCATTTCAAACACTTTTTTCCCGCTACTACGCTTTGGAGCCACACCTTCCTCAACCGTATTGTCAAAATACTTGCCCATCTTGTCAGATTTGTGAGCTTTCAAGAAGAAACAATGGTGCCGCATGTACACTAACTTCGTGAGCATGGAAGGAACGTCGACACGCTTTCATCCATGCATACTACACAAGTCGCCTTCCCTTTAATCGACTCGATAGGGCTAGCGAGTATGGGTAATCACCGATGGTAACAAAAATAATGGCTTTTAGTGTGAAGTATTGTTGTTGAACCGATCCCACACTGGACCCCATCGTGCCACAACATGGCCATATCTTCCATCGTGGTTCGAGAAACACATCAATATCTACTCCAGTCGTCTCGGACCTTGGATAAGAATGGACAACATTAGGTACCTTCTCTTCATACATAGCCATGGAGGAAGGTTGTAGATGGACAGACTATCGCCAAGTGCTATGTGTGGCATTCCATTCACCGAAAGGATTCATACCATCGGTTCTCGGTCATAACCTTACATTCCCGGGTTCGCTGTCAAATCTGGATACATGCGATCAAAAATTCTCCATTGTCTACCATCGGTCGGGTGTCGAATCTTTCCATCTTTTCTCGCGCTTGTCTAATGCCAACCCATTAGTTCGAGTCCCTCTCATTCGAAAGTACAAACGCTTTGGTGGCCAATAACCGGCAAGTACCACATCACCAACGCAGGATTCTTTTCTTCTTGTCCATGCCTGAAGAAGTGTCTTCTTCGTTATTATCAGTAGTACTATTCTTGTTCTTCTTATTCTTCGTAGTGCTGGCTAAAGAATCATCATCGTCGTGGGAGTCATCATTCTTCTTATACCGGCTTGCCTTGCACATCGGGCATTGATCCAAGTCCGTGTAATTTTTACGGAAGAAGATACAGTGGTTCGGACATACATGTATCTTTTGCACATCCAATGACATCGGAGTGATAAGCTTCTTCACGAAATAAGTGCTCGTTGGCAAGGTGGGCAATCCATTAGCCTTCGGAAGTATTTCTGCCAAGAGCCTCAACAGATCGGTGAAACTCTTGTCCGACCATCCATTGCTAGCCTTCAACCGTAGAAGCATCAGCACCGTATGCAACACCGTAAACTCTAGAGGACAACCCTTGGATTCCTCATATAACAGATCATTCGTTGCTTTGTGTAACGCATTGACATTATCTAAACCTGTCATCTCCTTTAAAACCTGTGGTTCGGCATGGTGCAACATTTTCTCTACATCAGCGATGCGACCATCATCTAGCAAACGAGCATGCACGTGAGCTTCATCTCCCAAACCATCAGTGTCGCCTTTGGCACTTCGATCATCCACAAGATCGGGATCAACGTCATTGGTTGTTTGCGATGTACGTTGCTCGCCATGGTTGGACCAACATGTGTAATCCTCTATAAAACCTCTCATGATCAGGTGTGTTCTGATTACACTTAAATCACCCCACCCTACATTGTTCTTACAGTCTTTGCATGGACAAAGTATTTTCGTTACCTTCTTAGTCCAGGCGTCCTTCTGAGCGGCTTTAATAAAAGTTTCGAGCTCTTTGAAGAATACACCCTTATTTCTTGGGGCATTGTACATATCCATGCTCTTTCCATCTTGAACTTGAAACAGAAAATCAGATCAAAATGTCAATTATTTAGATAGAACTTTAATAAGAGAACTCTAAGTTAAATACTATAAAATGATTTTATTAAAATCACGAAAGAATGTAAGGTCCTCTCCTCTAGATCTAGAGAGGGGATCGCTCTCCCTCTAGAGAGAGGAGGGATACAAGATCCGCTCTGAGATCTAGAAGGTGAGGGCTTCAACCCTCTCCCAATGCACGTGAAAATTGGTTATTTGCCACTTCAAAGATTGATCCTTTTATTATGATGCCACTTGAGCCAATGACATATGGGACCATCTGGGTCAATGAAATGTGGGTTCAGTGGCAAATTTGCGAAGCCACATGTTTGAAGTGGCAAATAACCAAATCTCTACCCATGGTTCTATTTACACTACATCTTCCTCTCCACAAGATATATAAACCTCTACAAATGTCAGGAATCAGATTCTCTTACCTTAGAGAGTTAACAATTCCAAGGATTTCAAGTTCAAAACCTAGCTCTCCCCTTGTTTTCACAATTTTGGGGCCGCTTGGAACTGCCGCAGATAACGATCTGTTCGGAGCTTTAAAGCGAAGTTTCCAAAGGCGGCTCCCTAAGACAACGGCCTACAAAAAAATAATAACGATCAAGCAAAACAGCACTACCGGATGATCCATCAATGGCCAAAAGAATCATACCGGAGTATTTTCTGGACGTTGATTTCTCTGTAGTAGTGCATTGTAACATAACGGATGATCCGAGACGTCAATACAAACTCATACCGAGTATTGTCTCGGACGTTGGATTTCGTGTTTTGCGTGTATTGTAGAACAAAGGATGCTTCTGACGCATACATGAAAACGCATACCTAAGATCTCCTTCGTCACAAAATTTGCGCATAAGCATTTACAAAATTTGGACAGGCGGTTTGTTTAAGAACTACACCTTTAAAGACTTGAACATCACCACAGGGGGTTCGTTAATTAATTAGGCCATCAATATAATTAACTAAGGCGGCTTGCTTAACATACCGCCTGTGGAAACTGCGCTTTCTTCATGCGGCTTCGTAAGAAAGCCGCTTGTGTAAAGATCGCAATTTTCCAAGGCGGTTCCTTAAGAGAGCCGCCTGTGAAGAGTATAGTTTCCTCAGGCGCCATCTAAAGGGCACCGCCTGTAAAAAGATCAATATTTTCACAGGCGGTTTCTTAAGAGAGCAGCCTGTGAAGATACCTTTACACAGGCGGTTCTTAACCCCAAGGACCACTCGCAGTCATTTGAGGCGGCTCTCCTTTTAATCCGCCTGTGGAAAGAAATCCTTGGTGTCTAGGAAAATCATTTCTGTAGTAGTGAGGTAAACGTAATTCCGTTGAATTCATTACTTTTCATTATTGTTGCACTTTGCTGAGTCTTGGACTCACGCTTGTTTACTTCCTGTTTTAGGTACTTTGAAACTGGCTCGTCTAGTTGGGAGTAGTATCACGTGCATGACTTCGGTCTCCAACAATCTATTTAACCGATTCGTTAAGTCTGGATGTAACTAATGCGGTTGTAATGTGTTGTTCATCGTGGTGGAGTTTATTAATTTCTATTGGATGTGTGATCGGTTAACTAAGGACCTGCTAGAATGATATCATATAACTGCAATTGTTTTATCTGCTGAATGGATGTCCTACTTTCTAGAGAGGTCATGTCAAAATTTTGTAAATTTCGGTGGCTTAGTTTTTAAGCCGATTTTTAAGAGTTTAGGGGTTGTTTTCAGTCTTTGCGTAGAGGTGCCATTAGTTATTTAGAGAGCTGGTAGCATCCGTGGCACGTTTGGCGTCGAGGTGTTACAGCCTAAATGAGGGGCAGTAGGAGGCTGCTCCACATGACCCAGCAGCTCTGGGGTCACCGGCTTAACACCGTTTGGCTCGCTAGACGTTATGATGCCAAACATTGTTGTTGGCATGGAGGAGCTAGAGAGCACGAGTACTGTGACACCAGTGGGTACACCAACAACCATATGAGGTGGAATAGGAATAGGGTCTATATTGCCTGCATCGGCAGATGATAAGATTGGACCTCACCAATATCGGAATCTCGATGACATCTATGTAGTGATTGAGGAGATAGAGGATATGGATGAACTGTACCTCCTAGCTGTAGAAGAGCCATTGTGTTATCGCAAAACTACATGAGAACAGTAGTGGCAGGAGGTGATGAAGAATGTGCTTGATGCCATTGAGAAGAATAAGACTTGGAATCTCACTAAGTTGCCACCAAGGCATAAACCCATTGGGCTCAAGTGGGTGTACAAACTGAAGAATGACTCGGATGGCAACATCATGAGGTACAAGGTGAGGCTGGTTGTCAAGGGATATGCACAACAACACAGGATCGCATTGATGAAGAATCCGGTGTTTCATGGGAGAAGCAAACACATTGATACTCATTTTCACTTTATCAGAGAGTGTATGGCGAAGGAACTGATTGATGTCAAGCACGTATGCACAGGGGAGTAACATGTGGATATCCTCACAAAGGCACTTGCTTGAGTCAAGTTTGCAGAGATGCATGATCTGTCAGGAGTCAAAGATCTCATGCAACCAAGTCTAGATTAGGTGGGAGATTGTTGAAAAATAATCAAGACTTTCCATTGTTGCCTTGCCATGTTATGGAAGAAAAGAAAAGATTAGAAAGTAATCCAGACTTGCCATGTAAGGTAAGTATTATATTGTAAAGGTGAGTAGAGATCACGATGCAATCAGCAATCAGATCTAATTGATTTATTCCTTTTTAGGTTATTCCATAGATAGGTATATGTGTATAATATAAATACTAGTCTCAAGATTAAGATGAATAACACAAGAGAAAATTACTCGAAAACTTTTGTGTTCCCTTGCGAGTGTTTCTTTGACATGTTATTTGCATGCAGTTGTTCCTAAGGAGGAAACCAACAACCTTGCTACTCCCACTGGCCGGCATGGTGCTCAAGCTAGTTGTGGCAATGGAGCAGGCAAGGGTGGACAAGAAGGAGGCGGTGGAGGTGATTGCTGCTATCTGTGCTCGACTGAGCAGCAAGCTCTAGCTTGTGTGATCGATAATGGTGGTGAGTACTGCTGCTCCTGCTGGCTGCCAAGGAGAGAGAAGGGGAGATGAGAGGGAATGAAAAGGGAAGTAGGAGAGGGAGGATCAATGAGAGTGGAGCAACCAGCAGCAATCCATGAGGAAGTCGGCCTCCAATGAAAGTCCATCCACTCAAGATGGCCTGTAGATGATGTTTCACTCAGCTCAGATTTTCCTTCCATTTGGGGGCTTATCATTTGCCCTTGCACTCTCGTTGGTTTCTTGTCGTGGTTCATACACCAATGATATAGGTGGTTTATTTGTTGTAGTTGGCAGTATTTCTTCGTGTGTTTTTGTCTTGCTTTAATTATGTGAGGAGTTGCACTTTTCCTTCTCGATCAGCGGAGAAGTAGAATGCATGTTGCTTGCATTACGAAAACATTTTGTCTAACATTAATAAAATGCCTTATAATAACTTGTTATATGCTTTCAAAACAATTGTTTGAATAACTTTAAACCTGTAATAATACTTTGATGAAAAATACTAAAGACTTTTTACAACTTATAAATATATAAATGCATGTTCTAAAAATATATTGGAAGTTTATAAGGTTCAAACAAAATAAATAAATTCAGCATCGGTCATCTACACGTGCTAGAATTTTTGGAAGGAGTGCAACCGTCAAATTTTTAAACATCAATTCTTGAATGTTCAGTAGGTATTTGAGCATGTTAAGGAGGATGTTAAGTTTAGAAACAAGGACCTATAGCATCAGTCCTGACTTCTTCTAATTATTACTGTTTATATTGTCGCTTTTGCTATAGCTAAGTGCCGTTTTCTTTTCACTGCTCATTATTTCTGTTGCATTTTGTTATTGTGTTTGGGCTTTGCTCTTAGGTTGTTGTTGTTTTAAATAAATCATCATTCATATACAACTTTCAACTAAATGAAAATATCGAATTTCAACTCTTCATCATACAACGTGGTATAACTTTGATTGTCATGCCTTCATTCTGTAATATATGGATTAATGCACCCTCAAAATTGTTGTTCATAGGAACTTAGCTAATTTTCCTTAAGTATAATGCTAAAAAAATAAAAAGAGTTTTTTGCTAAAACCATGGGCTGGAGCTCCGCCATTCATTTCAAGGAGAGAATATAAACACTTGCTTTGAAGGAGAAACACCATAGTCTCCAATACAGACCCTAACAGGGGAGACACCAACACTAGGCAAGAAGCCTCAAACTAGAACTCATATGGAACACCACAAGCACCTTGTGGAGCAACACCAAACACGCCCAGTAACTGTCGACGATTATTATCTGCAATAATGAAAACGGGGCTAGGCGCTGGATCCAAACTCGATGGTAACACAAGACAAGAGAATTATCCAAGTTCGGGCTCTCGCGGAGGAGATAATACCCTAGTCTTGTGCTCTGAAATTATTTGTGGCTAGCTAATTTGCTAATGATCTTCTTCTGATCTTATAATCCCCCGGCCCCCCTTTATATAGCAGAGAGATGCGGTTACAAAGGAGAATCCTAATCTGTTACAAGGTGGAGATTGTATCTCTTTCCTTATCCGCTAAACATGATAGCGGTTAGGATTACAATTGTATCCTCCCTAAGTAGGGTTGGTTTCCATCTTCGAGGTTTCCTTGTTGCGCATGGCGGCCTGCCTCTTGGGCAATACTCATCTTCATGTAATCAACTTGGCCCATCCCCTCTTGGGTGGTCCTTACGGCCTGCTATGCAGATACCCGGGGTCTATATACTCCATAGTAACTAACTAAAAACTAGTTATAGTCTCCTGTAAGGAAACCAATTGGGGCATAATGCCCCGTCCAACTTACAAAATAGAAACAACTAGGTATCCAAATGAGCCATTACACAAAGCTGAAGAGCCACGACTCTTGCGAAGGGCTTGAAATGTTGCTATCCACACCAAAGTGCTTAGCATGGCAATAGTGAAACCACATCTCACTAGGGCAACCAGAAGTCTTCAACTTAAAGTGGATGATGAAGTAGCCCCTCTGCTCACACCATGGTGCAAGCAGTGCGAAGTGAAGGCAACAGCTCGACTCATCCCCATCCGTCCCATAGGGTGCACCAACAATGCCCTACCTTCTCAAGGACCTGGACCAGCTACTACACCTAGGGCCTTCAATGGTCAACCTGCACCTTAGGATGACAATCCAACAACCTAGAAAGGCTAGTCCCTTTCTACATGCACGTTGGTTGGCTAGTTGACGAACAATGGAGGACCAGTAGTGGTGACAGAGCACAAAAGGCTAGTGCACCTTCGTGCTGGAAGTGACAGCTTCCCCCTTCTTCTCCCTCACACAGGGATGGCATGGTGGCGCGACCCATGGTGCAGTGGCCCTAAGCAGTGGGGCGCAATGACACCACACTCGAGAGATAGGGATGACTGCAACAGTCCTGTCTTGGACAGGAGCCCTGGGTAAGAAGGTAGTGAGGCTCAGCGGATGCCTGTAAATGGCGAGCTTCGGCAATGATCGGGGGAAGCCTAAGGGCGACAATGACAACGTGAGCGATGGTGGATTAGCAGGGTTCTAGCCTTTGGTCCTCTGATGTCTGCGCAACTCCTGCAATGGCAACAACAAAACCAAATCTAAGGAAGAAAATACATCTAGGATGAAACAACCCATAAGGATAGTAAATTTAAAAGGGATCACAAACCAAATAATAATGCACTTAATAAAAAGTGAATAATAAAAGTAATAATTACCAGTGTCATTATTCAATAGTCATACAAAATTATTACATCAACATCATACGGTTATTAATTACAACAGGCTATATACAATTTCTCAGGTGCAACAAACAAAATACACAAAAAAGGAATTATGCAAGAAACCTGCTCTATAACCACCTTCAAACAACCTCCGTTGACGATCCCCTGCATCCAATCAAAATAGAAAATGTTGAACAAAGTATGAGTAAATAATAAAATTTTAAAATAAACTAATTGCCATCATACACAAATGTGATTAAGGAACGATCATTGAGGTACCAGATCATTTGGGGCTAGTCGACACCTCTCACAGATTAGGGTTTCATCATTTGGCAACAAATAAACCTATAATTGTTGGGTAACCATAACCATACCCGAATAGTGCCAAAAATATCACATAGTAAAATGGTAGGCAGCCATACGATAAAAAGGTAAGGGATGGCATGATTAAAAGGGTGGGAAGGTAGAGCCTTTCCCAGATCATTCATCCCCAATCCACCAAGCCCTCATAACCTTAGGAGAAAACCAAGCCACAAGTAACCAGGGCAAAAGAGCAAACCAGGGCAAGGAGCAAAGCCAAAGCCAACTTCCCCCAGTCCAACACTTTCTCACATTCACCTTTTCCGAATCAACTAAAGGCCAAGCACCAGGGGCAAGCCAAAGCCATTAAAGACCAGGAGTTCTTCCTTTCTAGGATAGCAATCTAACCATTATTTCTTCCAAGACCACCAAGCTAATCGAAGTCAAGAACCACCAAGAGCAAGGAACATAGCCCTCACATCAATGCTCCTGTCAACACAATCTCGATCCCAACTAATTACAACTCCAGGTTTGCATACGCACATTTCAATTGTTAACTTAGGAGCAGGATGCTCAAAGGAGTGAGAATAGCCATGGCTAACCTAGAGTAGTCTAGTGACCTCAGTAGATGCAATGCTAAGGGCATTTCAGAGCCTGCCCGCCGACCTCCCTATACTCCCCGGCATATGGGAAGGCCTAGGGTGTTGTCACAACGCCACCATCTTTCACGAAATCAAACCAGCATCATCATCATCTGTCAATCAATAAAGCAAAGCCATAGCTAAATCAACCAAACAAACATATGTATCAACAACCAAGAAGGAGTAAGAAATAGAGAGTTAAAGAGAAGGGAAGTTAGGGAGGGTGGTTGCAGTAATAGTCTATGGAGCCGAGAGGTGGTCAGTCGGTGTGAGGCCGATTAGCTAAGGGTGGTAGGGGCCAAAGGCCTGTGCGGCGGCAGTGGACTGGTTAGGAGAGGAGCCAGAGGTGTGGAGCCAGAGTGTGTGAGAGAGATAGGGAGAAGAAATGGGGAAGATGGGGAGACCGGATAAGGTTCGATCAGGTGAGGGAAAAAGAAGGAAAAGGAGAAAAGAGAAGGGAAGGAAAAATGAAAGAAAAAAGGGGGACAAGTAAATTCTAATAGATAGTTTTAGATAAACCAATTTAAACTTAGTACGAATCTAAGATTAACTCTGTTGCATTGAACCTTTTCAAAAATCTTTCAGAAATAAGTTATCAAGTTGTTTATCTTCAAATAAACCTAACCCAATTTAAACTTTGAATATTCTACTCATATGGCCAAACAAATAATTAGAATATTCTATTAAAAAAGCTAAACTTAAAAGATTTCCCCTTCAAATAAAATACTATTTAGGCATAAATCAATGATTAAAGATATTTTCTTTTAAAACTAATATATCTTCACATACTCAGTAGTAATGTAAAAGCAGAGGGAGGATATATGCAGGAAGGTAAATAATTCAATAATATTAGCAACTGCTATAAGGGTCAAAATAGGAAAATAATTAATTTAATAGAATGAAATCACAACCCAAAATTTTAATAAGAACTGCAAATTAAAATATGCTCAGTTAAAATATATCAAATTAAAATACTCTAAAAATGGAAGCACACAGTGTACATATTCAACTTAACAGAATTTCGAGAAAGGTTGGACACTATAAAACATTCAATAATTGACTACCATCTGAATTATAATATTCCATAATTTTAGGAATTAAATCGAATCTAGCCAGTGATCTCCGACAGCAACCGTGCGAGGACGCTTATTTTCCCCAAAATCTAGGCAAGCAATATTTTGAATATTTGATTAATTTCAATCAAATATATTTGCTTATATGTGATATCATCCATGCATTAGAAAATTCCTTTTTAAGAAAACAATAAATTAGATGCGGTTGGAAAGATGTTTGTTGATAAACTGTTGAGGCAATAATTGATTAGGGCATGATGAATTGTTGATGGACTGCTGCGGTAGTGATTGATTATTGATGCGATTGTGAATGGCACATCCAACGAAAGGAGCCGCCAGTAATGTATACTAGAGAGAGTACTTGGTATGTGAATTATATGCTCTCAAGAACAAAATAACTAGAAAATTTTTCGCGGCGTAATACGCCGCACGGTCCAGTTTTTCGTAGATTTTTTTCCCTGACGGCGTTTTAGTTTTTTAATCGTCGAAATAATGAGCGAAACGACTGAAAGAACACAAGATCTTTTGTGGCGTAACACGACGCGTATGCCGTTTTTTCGCAGAAAAATTTATTTTTCTTTTCGGCGGTGATTTATTTTTTAAATCGTCGAAATAACGAGCGAAACGGGGGAAAATAGAGAGATAGAGCTGTAGAAATACCTCTTTCGACGAATTATCTGGGAAATATTGGAGACCGAGCTGGAAAACCGCGGTGGGGAAAAAGTCTAGAGGGAAAAGGGCGAAAAACTATTAGAGATGACAACATTTTTTTTGTCGAGTCTAACACTCTACGCTTCACGAGTAATAATACATGTTTAAAAATCTCGAGACTCATGGCATATCTGCGCGTCGTTTTTTCGTAGAAAAATTTTCTTTTTTTCTTGGCGGCGCTCTATTTTTTAAATCGTCGAAATAATGAGCGAAACGGCTCAAAGGATATAAAATTTTTCGCGGCGTAACACGCTACGCGTGTCGCTTTCCCGTAGAAAAAATTACATTTTTTTCCCGGCGACGCTTTATTTTTTAAATCGTCGAAATAATGAGCGGAACGGGGGAAAAATAGAGATCAGATAGAGTTGTAGAAATATCTCTTTCGACGAATTATTTGGAAAATATTGGAGACTGAGGCGGAAAACCGCGCTGAGGAAAAAGTCTAGAGGGAAAAGGTTGAAAAAGCATTAGAAACGACAACATTCTTTTGTCGAGTCTAACACTCTACGCGTTCACCGAGTAATAATACATGATTTAAAAATATCAGAGATGGAGATGGAAAATCGAGATGGGAAAAAAGTCTACACACATATTTTTGTTGACGAAAACAATTTTTCCCGCGGAAAACGGAGAAAGGACCTAAACGTAAGTAGCAAGGGCCTGATTGTTACGTTTTTGGACCTGTCCGCTATCCTGAAAAATTAGAAAAGGGTTTCTCCGCGATTTGAATTTAACGGGAGGGTTTTCCCGTAAAATGGCGAGCGAGGGACCCAAATGCGAGAAACGGGAAAAAATCTTCCCCTCACAAAAAATCGCGAATGATTTATTTGTAATTGGTAGGGATCTATCCGTAATTTCAAGAAACACAGGGGATTTTTTTGCAAAATCACTAAAGTGACCGGTGGAGGGGCTCCTCATCCGGCAATTCTTCCAACTATATGTAGGTGATGATATGTATGAGGTGGGTAGATGATGCCTGGGATTGCGGATGTTTGTGTTGCTAGTGGGGCCCGCTACATATGTTAGAATATAAGGTTGAACAAACTATACTTGGGCAATGAGTCTTATATTTCGTGTCAACCATAGTATGTAGGAAACGATAAAAAAAGTTATCCTATAAAGGTGTATGATCTTCACAACAGGTATGTATTAGATAACTAGGTTGGTAAAACTAGTATGAGCCTGGTGAGGATACTGGTAAGACCGGTAAGACCAAGGTGGCTAGCAAGAGCGTTAATGCCCATGGGGTTACCATAAAATTTTTAGATGATGATCAAGTTTGAGGGATTTTCAAAAATTGTGACAGTGCCGCTGTCCTGATAAAAACCATACGGTTCTACATATATTTCTTCCATATATTTGATTGAGTAAACAAATAAGTTTAATTTTTTTGAAACTTTTATAGAAAGATGATAAGGCAATTCTTAATCTTTCTAAAAATTTTGGATCATGATCACACTTGAGCAAATTTATAAAATTTTGACACGGTTACTATCTCAATTATATTCATTCTGCTTTTAAAATTTTAAATATAACAAATAAATTTCAATTCTTTTCAAAATTTTTATATATAATCCTACACCGCTAAAGATAGTACTATAAATTTTTCAAAATATGATCAACTTGTACAATTTTATAAAAATCTGACACTATTTCTACTATTATTATAAAACTTCTTAAATATTCGGTTTTTCAACAAATGTTAATGGAAGATGATATTCTAAGGGTTATTAACCTAAATTCGGTCAAAAGTCAAAATCCGATCAAAACATGTGAGATTTCGATAAAACTTACCGAAAATTCAAAAAGTACTGTAGCAATTTGAATTTTTCCAGTTTTTTTTAGTCTGGTCAGTATTTTGAACCTCGTTCCCAGTCAAAATCTGAAATTTCAGGTAAAATTTTTAAAATTTTGTCAGAATTTTGAACTATGACGGAGAGTCGTGGAAGCTTTTGTTACCAAGAAGAGGCAAGAGGTCTAAAGCCAAGACACGAGTACGAGATGTTTTTCCTACGCGAGCCGGTTGTCGAATGGCGATGATGGCAAAAAGAAAAGGAAGGAAAAACGGAGAAGCGAAGAAGAGCGGCCGGTCGGTCAAATCTGAAAGGTGAAACTCAACAAACCAGCCAAACCACCTGTTCGCCTCCACTTTTGAATTCCGAATCCAATTCCAGTCAGCAAATCGCGAGTCCGGCGAGCTACCAACTCCGCGGCGGTGAGAGCAGCCCCGCCGGCGCCGGCGCCCCTCTCCTCCCCCGTCTCCGCCGGGATCCGAGAGAGGGAGGCCTCCTCGTTCCTTCGTTCCCGCACCAGGCAGCGGTAAACTGACAGGTGACTTTGGAATCCTTGCCTAACCTTTGGATAAATTCAAATTCGCGTAGATCCCCTCCTCTTAGATCCCAAGACCCCGCCGATTAACAAAAATACGAGGATTACTTAGATTTGAGCTTCATACTGAATTCGTTTTACAGTTCTTGTACTTGGAGCTCTGGTGGATTTTTGCTGCAGCTGCTGGGAGTTGGTGGCACGGATAGGAGTAATTGGACAGGTGTGAGAGGTTTGTACGAGGGGAGGAGAAGGGAGGGGAGATGTGTGTGATCAGGGAGGGAGTAATTGGACGGGTGGAGCACCCCTTCTTCGTGAATTTCTTCACGCAAGAGGTGGCAAGGCATGCCTCGGGTGCCCTGCCCTGCTGGGGAAATCTGGAGCTGGGAGAGTAGTTGGGGTTCGCCTTTCTTTAATGCACCGTGAATGAGGAAACGCTGTTAGGGCTTCTTTCTGGCCTCCTAGTTGCTAGTTCCGGGTAGCATCGACTGATGTTGCCAATCGACACTGAAACAAGGTTAGGGAGGTTGGCATTTCTTTGTGTAGATGCGTGAGGTTCTCAGATTGTTCTGAGACTCTGCATTATCCGTCGTAGTTGATAGCGTGCTGAATGATGCATAACTCATTCCTTTTTACTCTTCAAAGTGTCTTTCGGTTTTTTGGCCTAGTTTATGGGATGATCATATGCTCGTTTGCAAATTTTAGTTGCTTTTTGTTACCAGCTCTTGCTGTTGCTGAACGCTTGTTTTCTCCACTTCTAGATAAGGGAGAGCTTTCCGGAAAGAGCTGTTGTCCTGGACGTGTAGCAGATGGCGAGGATAAAACCGAAGCAATTGCTAATTCAAAGCAAGACGAAGAAGGGTCCGACTCGAATCAATTACTCTACTATCATCACTTGGAACCTTGTCGTTGTCTTGGTTGTGCTATCTCTCTTTGCTACGTACAGGCATTGGCATCACAGGTTGGTGCCCTCTCTTGCAACAATTTTGGTTCCCTGAGCACACATAATCTAGTTAGTAATGCAATATCCTGAGATTGAAATAAGTTCGATCATGTGATTTAAGTTATTCATAAATAGTGTTCCCTTGAATTCCTCTATTGATGACCTCTGTCACAGGTCGTCCGAGATTGAAGTGGATCTTCATCAGGATGAGGTACTTTATACAATGCAGAGCATACCACACATGCTCTTCTTGTCTTGCTGAATCTGCAAGTAATTATCTTGTTTATGTTAACCACATATATTTAGGTCTCGAGACCATATTATCTCTATTTTTTCTGAATTACTTCCTAAAATCTTGACTTTTGCCTTATGATAATCATAACTGATGTTGAAGAACTTGTTCTTCTATTGTTGATAACCTAATCATACATGTGGCTGTTTAACTTGTTGAAGCACTATGGAAATTTGTTTCCTTTTTATTGTTAATGAGAAATCTTGGAAATCTTGTTTATAACGAATACATGGGGCTACCTTTTGTATTTGTCTTAAATTTCTTATCTTCAAATTATTCATTTGCTGACATGGAACATCTTTTGTAAATAATCATATATACTTTTCTAGAATTGTCATATTTTTCTGATATGCATGTCGTTATGTACTATCGATTTAAGGGACATTAGACATCAAACTCACTGCTTGTTTTCTCTTGCATATTTTCTTCCTGAAGCATGTCAAAACATCTGAGGATTCAACGAAGATAAGTAGACCAAGTTATGCGGTATGTTTTGCTTTTCTCTTTTCTCTGGACATAATTTCTGAACAGCTTGCCAGCACATGTTGATTAGTGATCAATCTTTTGGCGTACCTTGAGTACATATATCCAATCAATGTACATCATATATTGGTTATATATCTTGGCTGCGCTGCTACTGGAAACTAAACCAGGTTACGATTTGAAAAGCGTAAAATTCAGCATGCTTTGAAGATGCTGTAATCAACTATTGGCCTGCTTGGTATGGTATTGAAAGTGAACACACCATGCATGGAAAACCAATTGAGTAGCAATTATGGCCTTATGTGTAAAATCCAAACAAAATAAACTTATAAAGGAAACTGGTAACCATCCTTGTCAAGTCTGGGATCACAGGTACTTTTTTTTTAATATTCCTCCTTAAATTGTGCACATCAAATCAGCGAACTAGAGTTCAACCAGAATTGACTATGTTTCACAGTAGCAATTCTTTAGGATTTAAAATGTGTCAACGAAGTGTGGTTGATGGTGGATACTGATATATCTTGTATGCTTCCACATAACTAGCTCTGAAGTGTTTATTTTGCTGTGTTAACTGTTATGTACTCAAGCTTTAGCTTTGTTGTTTGGACGCTACATTTTTGGACACTGATCCTAACCCTAACACCGGTTGAGATGGTTTGGACATGTACAACGGAGACCTCCGGAGGCACCAGTGCATAGCGGCATCATAAGATGCGATAATAATGTGAAGAGAGGTAGGCGCCGGCCAAACTTAACTTGGGGGGAGGCAATCAAAATGGATTTAAAAGGATGGAATATATCGAAAGAGTTGGCTTTGGATAGAAGTGCGTGGAAAGCAGCTATCCACGTGCCTGAACCTTGATTAGGCTTTTTGTCTCGTTTTGGTATAGTTTTAGGCTTTGTTCTACTTCCTCATCTCTCTCTTCCTCCCTTTGTTAGCGGATCGTTTTGGGTTTCAACTCTAGCCTACCCTAACTTGCTTGGGACTAAAAGGCTTTGTTGTTGTTGTTGTTGTTGTTGTTGATCATTATCAGTAGAATTGGCAGGAAAAGTAGATATTATGCTATTGCCTGTATGGCTGTACGTGTGAGAAATATACTGCATATGACCTTACTAACTTCATAAAAATTTTAAATGCAACAATGTTCTGCATACAATGATGTGGTTTTATCAAATATCGGATCACCCTAGTTATTGCAGTATATCATCTCTGGAGTTCAAAGAACATAATGCTTTTTTTCTTTCTTTTTTTTTAGGTAATAGGCACTGCCAAAGGCTCAATTACTGTAGAAATATACAAAGATGCTTCTGCTGATGTTGTGGATAGATTTGTCAACTTGTGGTGAGGACCTGAAATTTTACTGAATCTGTGTTTTACATAATAATGTTTCATGATATGACTTGTCCATTGTCTTCTATTATTTGCTTTGTGAATCGCGATATAGCTGTGCCATATTCAGTCCATATGATGATTTCACAAAAGATGCAATTATAATCATATATATGAATTGTTACACTATGGTGAGAACATTTAACGAATGATTCACAATCAGTAATAGCTAATGCATTTCTACTTTAAGTATAACTCTCTTTTTTGTCAGATTCTTTTGTATTCGCTGTTCTTTTTCGTAGCAAAGTTACATTTTTTGTTGTGTTCTTCCAAGCATTTGCTTCCTCTCTTTGGATAATCATAGTGGATCATTATATTTCATACATAAGGGAGCATTCAGCCATTCGCTACAGTAGTCTTGGCCTTCACAGCCAGTGATGTTAGCAGCATAGATATTGTCATGGTGCCTGATAGGCTAGATCATTTACTTTGGACCCAAATAGTTAGTTTGTTGCATGTATCATTAGATGAATATATAGCCTTATGGATTTTGCAACTGACCAGATGAGCTGTTATGCGAGGTTCTCAAAACCAGTTTGTAATAAGACACCGCTTGATGGGGTATAGTACTGTACAGTCTCTGGTCAGTTAACTAGGTCCTTGCTGAGGAGGTGAGGATTAGCAGTGAAGAATGTTGAAAGCTGATCAGTAACAAGTGCATCTAGTCTTGGATTACAAAAGTATATTTGTTATCATGTGCTTTATAAGCTAAGCATCTGCTTCAGATCTGAATGACTATTTTTATTTATATAATGTGTCATGAATAGAGCCTTAGGTTGTTTGCTAACGTATGCAACATTTCTAGAAAAAGCCATCAATTCTGATCCTAAATTGGATGGATTTCAGATTACTGTTTTTTGAACCTGGTTATGTGACATTGACTGTCTTTGAGGTAGCAGCCATCACAGAGACACAGACTAGTCCTGGTCCTATCAAAAATAGTGTGCTTATATCATTTAAATTCTTGTACATACCTGCATTGCTTGTGGAATCAGTGAGAGTTCATGCATAGTTCCCCCAATTTGACCACTTCTATTTTGATGAAATGCCATCTTATAAGTTGAACACATTTAGGATTTTATTTAGTCAAATCTTCATATAGATTTCATAGTAATCATAACAAGGGGAAATTTTTTTTAGGTTGCCGAAACCTGCGATCAAGTGTTTTGCACCCAATTTCTCAATTGAAGACTAAAATTCATGTATACCTCCTAGCATACTATACTTTGGACTAAAATCTTCATGGTTTTTTTTTCAGTTACCTGAAGCATTTCATTTGATTTGAGGTGTGCTTGTATTGCTCATTACTAATGTAAATGTTAAAGTTCACTGTGGTTATCCTTTAGGGCAAAGAAGCACAGCTTTGTTCTGTCAAGTGCTGTATCAACAAATTTTGGTTATGATGCATGACAAACTACTAAACATGTAGCAATGTGTTTTTAGTTCAAAAATGTTGCTATCATGGTAGCTTACTAGCATGTGAATAATTTAAGTTCTTATGTTTAGGATGTCTCATATTGTTTCAGGTAGAATTTTATTAGACTTACATCAGTTCATCGAAAAAGCACTTTACATATATCCCAGGAGAGAATACTGATAAGAATTCTTCAAGATGAACCATCCATTTATTGACTTTGGCTTTATCATCTGACATTGATTCTATGGCACAGCAAGAGTAATCATTTTAAAGGAATGCCATTTCGTCATGCCATTAAGAACTTTGTAATTCAAGGAGGTGATTTTGATTTCAATGGATCTGCCCAAGAATGGATACTGAAAGCCAAAGCCAGTGCAGAAAATGCTCTCAGGTTTGACTCCTAAATAGTGCAAATATTGCTATAAAAATAGTTCAAAATAAATTCCCTCGGACTCTTGGTTATGTCGGACCTAATTTTTGGCAATTGTAGTTTTCTTAACACTACCAAAATTTCTATGATTTTGCAGTCCAAAGCATGAGGCATTCATGGTTGGGACTACGAAGAATCCTAATAATAAAGGATTTGATCTATTTATCACGACTGCTCCAATTCCTGACTTGAATGACAAGCTTGTTGTGTTTGGGCGAGTTATCAAGGGAGAAGATATTGTTCAGGTATTCTATCTGAAGTTCTCTCTCTGAATGCTACTTCTATTACAGTTGCATTAGTCTTCAAATACAGCTTCTTTTTCTCAGTCATCTTTTGTATCGAGGGTTCCTGTAATTTCCATATATACAAGCATTCTGAGCTATGGCCAATCATGTTTGCCAGAAGTTGTTTTTGTACCCCTTGTGAATGAGTACATTCCAGACTAGCAGATATTATGTATGTCAATAGGAAATAACCAAAACAGGAGATTAACTTGGTGCAGTAATGAAAGCGACATGAGCAAATAAAAATGTTTATTTTGTCTAGATTATTAACATATATACATGCTTCGGCTGATGACCTATTTTCTAGAGTAGCTGTTGGTTAAATACTGGAATTTCAGTGATATGCACTCAATTATCGCTTATTTGATACTCTTATCATCCCCTTCTGTTATGTTTTTCTTGTTTACACAAACAGGAGATTGAAGAAGTTGATACTGACGAGCATTACCAGCCAAAGACCCCAATAGGCATCATTAATATCATGCTGAAACAGGAGCTTTGAGCTGATACTTTCTATCCTCTACATAAAAATCACCTGTCTGTACTCTGAGAGGGTCCATACGTCTCTTCAAGTTGCTGTTGTATTCATGACATGCGGATGTGATACCTTCGACCAGACGCCCATTGGTTGCAGAGAAGCGCTTTAGGGATCTTGCCTGGCAGCTTGTTCCGGTTCATGCAGTAGCTGTGTATAAATTTGTGCCCTTGCATTATGTGACTCTCAATTTTTGCAGGCATCATTGTGTATTTTCTGTGTTTGGTTGTTGCAGACTTGCAGTGTAAATTTGGACCTCATTTCCAATTATGAATCATGGCATTGCGCAAATGGGCAGTCCTAGGGCCTGTTTGGGGGAGCTGTGCTTCAGTTTTAGGTTAAAAGCTCTCTCAAATAGTATGGTTACAAAGCAGTTGGAAAATTAAGCTACAACAAGAACATCCTTAAAAGCTGCAGCTGTTAGGAAGGAGTTTTTCAGCTATGGTTTTGCTTGACCACCTCCTACCTCGGTCGCTCTACCTTCTCGACCTTCGTCACCTCCTCTCGCCGTCTTCACGTCATCTTTCCACTCAGACGTTGCTATAGCACTTTGCTATGTTACTACCTTTTTGCTTGGTTGGCCTTCAAAAGTTACAGCTGCAATAGCTAGTTTGTCAAACAGCATAACAAGAAAAGTCACAGTCGCTAGTTACAGTTATTTTATAGTTCAGCAAATTGAAAATAGCTTTTTAGTCTAGTTACAGCTCCTAAACATGCCCCTAATTTGTTTGAGAAACACGAGAGACAAACAGTATATGATGCTGAAAAGGTGGCGAGTAGGACCGCTGTGTTAGGATTGGCAGTACAGGCCTGGTTTCTGTTTAGTATCTTTATTCCAGTTCTTGGACTTCTTACCGAAAAACCGGGGAGAGAGCTTGTGCTGGGCAGTGGGGCGCAAGGAAAGTTGGCGGTGATGCTGTAGGCGCAACCACACCCACGTACCCACTGAGAAGGAGACCTCACGGTGGCCCCCATCATATTGCTGCTTCATCCTGTTCTGAGCACGCAGTAGGTTCTGTCGAGCCTGAGCTAGGAGAACATCCCGATCCACCAACTGGCAGTCAACCGCATCAATTGTGGTGGTGCCCTGTGTATAAGGGATGACACTGGGAGGTGGACGGCCATATACAAGCTCGAACGGTGCCATCCGGAGGCCCGAATGGTAGGATGTGTTGTAGCAAAACTCCGCCCACGGCAGCCACTTAACCCAAGAGGATGGGTTGTCAGTGGACAAACAACGCAAGTACATCTCCAATGTGCGATTAACCACCTCGGTCTGACCGTCCGTTTGAGGATGATAAGCTGAAGATGTCAATAACCGGGTACCGCAACGCTTAAACAGATCCTGCCAAAAGGCGCTGGTGAACACCGGGTCGCGGTCGGACACAATCGTCTCGGGCACGCCATGGAGACGGACCACCTGGTCGAAGAAGATGGCCGCGACCTGAGGGGCTGTGGTAGGACGCTTGAGGGCGATGAAGTGACCATACTTGGAGAGTCTATCGACGACCACGAGGATAGCCGACATCCCTTGCGACTTGGGCAGGCGGATGATGAAATCCATGGAAATATCGGCCCAAACATGGTGCGGCACAGGAAGTGGCTGAAGTAGGCCGGCAGGTGACAGGCAACTTGCTTTGTTTTGCTGGCAAATGCGGCACTGTTTGATGTAGTCCTCGACAGTTTGCCGCTACTTGTCCCAAGTGAAATGAGACCTGACCCGGTGAAGGGTTTTATGAACGCCCTCATGGGTCAGATCGTGGTATGCAGCCACAATCATGGAGCGGATCGGCGAGGACGCAGGAAGGTGCAGCTTACCAGCTTTGAAGAGCAACCCGTCGCTGGAGGACCACTCAGCGTCCGCACCATTAGCGGCCGGTGCGGCTTGGAGAAGCTCGGCGCAACGCCGTTGGACCTCGGGATCTTGGCGAAGAATCTCCTTCCACTTCTCCACTACGGACCCCGTTGGAGAGGAAAGGGCAGCACATGTTACCGCCTCATCATACATCCTGGAAAGGGAATCGGCGGCGCGGTTGGTTCGGCCGGGTTTGTATTCGACGCTGAAATCGAAACCCATCAATTTGCTGAGCCAGTGTTGCTGCGGGGGCGTGACCAAAGCCTGCTCTAGGAGATACTTCAAGCTGGCGTGGTCCGTCCGCACCAAAAAGGGGCGCCCCCAAAGATAAGGCCGCCAATGCCGAATTGCTTTGGAGAGGCCAATAAGTTCGCGCCAGAGGGCGGCGAGATTTAACGTGCTTGGTCTGCAAGCTTCATTTGAGAAGGCCACGGGTGACCTTCTTGTTGGAGGATGGCCAATGCTAAGGCCGAGGCATTGCACTCGACCACAAAGATGGCGTCAAAATCGGGTAGCCGCAGAACCAGAGCTGACTGGAGGGTGTTCTTGAGTGCGCAGAAGGCGGCTTCCGCCTCCGGGTTCTAGCCGAATGACTGATGGCGAAGTAGGCGAGTCAACGGCTCGGCGATGGTGGCGTACTGCCGAATAAACCGCCGGTAATATCCGGCCAGGCCGAGGAAGCTGCGCACCGCGGATGCAGAAGCTGGAGTCGGCAAGGAGGCGATGGCCTGGAGCTTCTGAGGATTGGCCGACACCCCTCAGCTGGAAATAATGTGGCCTAAATAAGCCACTTCCGATTGCGCGAAAGCGCATTTGGAGAGCTTGAGGAAGAGTTGATGGTGCCGAAGACGAGTTAGCACCTGCCGGAGATGATGAAGATGCTCTTCGGTCGTCATGCTGTAGATCAAAATATCATCGAAAAAGACAAGGACAAATTTCCGTAGGAAGTCGGCTAGGACCTCGTTCATGAGCGCATGAAAGGTGGATGGTGCGTTGCATAGACCGAACGCCATGGCCAAGAACTCGAAGTGGCCATGGTGAGTTCGGAATGCTGTTTTCGCCACGTCCTCCGGCCTCATCCGAACCTGATGATATCCGGAGCGAAGATCCAGCTTGGAGAAGACTCAGGCACCGTGGAGCTCATCAAGGAGCTTCTCGACGACTAGAATGGGGAACTTGTCTTTAATTGTCTTGGAGTTGAGAGCACAGTAATCCACGCAGAACCGCCACGAGCCATCCTCCTTTGCTACCAACAGAACTGGCGAGGAGAAGGGCGATTGGCTGGGTCGGATGATTCCCTGGGCTAGCATGGCGGCGCATTGCTTCTCGATTTCATCCTTCTGCCGGAAGGGGTAGCGGTACGGTCGAACAACCACCGGATCTGTGCCTACTTGTAAGCAAACCCGATGGTCGCACGCCCGAGCGGGTGGCAGCCCTTGCGGCTCGGCGAAGACGCCCCGAATGCAAGATGACTAAGGCGATCCACCTCTTCTGTTGTATTGAGTTGAAGCACCTGGTGACCAGTCGGAGTGCCCATGCCCTGCAAGGTGATGGTGCGGCCCTCGAACTGGAACGACATCTTGAGAGAGTCGAAGTTCCATACAACGTCGCCGAACGGTTTGAGCCACTGTACTCCGAGCACTAGGTCGAAGCCCTCTAATGGAATAATGAAGAATGGGGCTCTGAAGGAGTAAGCGCCCACGCTGAAGTCCTCGGTGGTGCGGCCTAGGCAGGGAAGTTCTGCGCCATTTGCCACGCGAACGTGCAGGCCTCCTCCAAATTGTCGCAAGACGCCGACATCGGTCGGCGGTACGACCGATGAAGTTGTGCGATCGCTGTATCCACCAAACCACGCAGCGTCTTGTCCCTCATGCGAATCTCCAACTGCATAGTACAACCCTTGCGGGGTCCTCGGAGAGCCAGTGATGACAATTCTGGTTGTTCCTCCTCAGTCGCCTCCGGTTCATCTTCATCCTCACTTACCGCTTCCAAGTAGAATAGACGGCGGCAACGATGTCCTCGGGTATATACTTCATCACAGTTGAAGCATAACCCTTTGGCTCGTCGCTCCGCCATCTCATCGGCGCCCAGACAGCGACGATAAGGAGAAGTCGCTGAAGATCCTTGCGAAGCTGCAGGACCCGCGCGAATGGAGCCGCCAGAGGACCCTCCCGTGGTCCGTCCGTCGTGTAGTCGCCAAGAAAAGCTTGGGAGTGCAAGAAGCTGCCGCAAAGAACTAACGGCGATGGAGACGCTCATAGGCGGGTCCACCACGGACTCCACGGTGAACGGCGGTGCGGCCGACTCAAGCGGAGCCCAATTCGAGAAGCTCGCGATCCACGCGTCCTCGCTGCTGCTCGACTACAGTCGGCGGCGCGCCTCCGCGAGATCGCGGGTCGATCGCGTCGACGTCGCCCGCGAGCGTGATGGAGAGTCTCGCCAGAAAGTCTCAATCTGATCTTCCTGCCTCATGTGCGGAGTTTCGCAAGCAGCGCGCTGAACTCCGTGGCGTAGTCGCCCACCCGAGATTCCCCGCTGAGGTTGACCAGATTACCAAGAGGACCCGCCGTGGCATGGCGCGTGAAGCCCTGGAGGAATGTTTCATAGAAATCATCCCAGGAGATTGTGCCTCCTTCCAACTCCCAGTTGTCGAGTACCTCCCGGCTTCGCGATCGCATATGAAGGCCACCATCCGGACGATGGCGCGCGGAATGTCATAGGCGCGTGCAAACCGTTCGCATTGGCGGAGCCAGAGGAGAGGGTCTTCACTTCCGTCGTAGATCGGAAGTTCGTACCGTGGTGCCCGCGGCAGCAGCCGGTCGTGTTCTTGTGCTTCGTCCCAGTCTGCATGGTCCGGGTAGCGGCGCCGAGGCGGCTCGCGTCGGTTCCGATCGTTCGCACCATTCCACTCATCCCGGAGGGAATGTCGGGAACGGCCGGGTTCACGGCCATCTCTGTCGCCCCACGCCTGATCGGTCCGGCCGTAGGGCCCTTCCGCTTGGTGCCTGGGAACACCGCCCGAGCCGCCGATGTCCACACTGGGGACGTCTTCCTCTCGCCGCTTCCCTTGGGACTTGATGAAATCAGCGACCGTTTTGTGTAGCTCGGTCACAGAAACTTTTAGCCCTTCGACGTCGAATGTCAACTTGCTGCGCCATTCTTCATCGTCCGAAGCCATCTCGCGTTGAGGGTTACTGGAATCTCGCTGCGGAGGCCGAGGACCGGATGGTTCTGATACCAATTGTTGCGGCTCCTTATGGTGGTGGTGGTACGCTCGCGTACTCGGCCGGGATCCCGGCCGAGAGAGAGAGAGATGAACTCGCCGTCTCAGCGGGTTGCTTAGCGCGAGGGGAAAGGTGGATAACTGGCTATACGAAGCCACCCGCCTAAGCATTATCGGCACTTGAAGACTGAGACTTGTTTGTGGTAATCGAAGCGCATCTTTTCCTCTAGCTCTTCCCTTTTTATTCATGCAGACTTAACTAACAGATCCTAAAAACATGGTAACTAATAATTGAAATTGCAACAAATAGAGAAAGAGATAAACTCTATTAAGGAAAGGGATAAACTCTATTTAAGGAAGGCTACTACCCCTGCTCCTGGCGATTGCGCCTGAAGTAGACGCGGTCAACACCATTGGCCGCATCATAGTGTGTAAACTTGTGCACTTGCATTTTTAGCTGTCAGTTTTCGCAGTCTGTATGGCCCCGGTTGGAATTGTGTCAATTTTGTAAGAAATCCGCGGGGATTGTATTCTTGAGAAATTACTGCATTCCAAACAGGCTATAAGAATATTTTATGTGTGTTTGGTTGTTGCAAATGTAAATTCAGATTTCATATTTTCAATTGTGAATCATGGAGCGAGTAAATTTACTCATAATGCATTCATAAAATTAACGACAATTTTTAATTACCTGTGTGGCGGCGTACGAGGAAGAATATGGCATGCAATGATACATTGGACTGGCCGGGAAGGTCTTCAACTAGTCCCAGTGGATGATCGAAGGTGTTTACGGTGTATCATAGTATACATCTAGCCTAGGATCCTAGTTGGACAGTCACTTTATCTTGAGTCTGCAATCTAATCTTCAATTCAATTTGTCTCGTATTTATAGTGGAACATATACATTCTTTGAAAGATTATTGCTACGAGCGAGAAAAAAATGAGTCGAGATGCTAACCGGAGGGTTAAAGAGTAGATGGTCCGATGGATGTGACGATAGCACGGTGAGCTGATCCCATGGTGCTAAGCAAAGCATGCCGTGTATTTTCTAGTTAGTCTCCTCCCAACAGATAGCATATACACTATCTAGGGATTTCATTTGAATTTCACCCAAAACGGTATAAGATACCCTCGAATTCCTTTCAGAAATCCTCTGTTCCAAACGGCCTCTCTAGATTTTTAAGAGGGGTGCATCATCTAGCTGGCCCCGTGCCGCCTCACTGCTCTAGTCCAGCACTATCAGGGAGATGCGTTCCTAGTAGGGGTGAAAACGGATCGGATACGGTCGGATATTGCTGTTCCTGCATCCTAACCCATATTTTTTTCCCGGATTCGAATCGGATACGGTAAGACCGAATACGGATACAAATATGGATATTTCGGAGTTTCGGATATGGTAATGTCGGAGTGGATACATACCGGATTCGGTTTGGAAACGGATAATACAAACAGATACATACTTGTTGTTGAAACATTTGACAAGCAATAAATTCATATATATTACATAAATTTGACAACTCACACAACACAAGTTTAACAAGGTATCAAATTCATACATAACTTGAACAACTAAGTCCCGCTCGCCCAACAGGCCAACACGCTGAATTCATGCATCAGACCAAATTCAAATAGAAGATACACAAAAATAAATCAATTAACCGGAGGATCGATCGATAAGCTCGTTGCTTAGACTAGCTTAGCTTGCTTACATATGGCTCCCTAGTCGACGATCTCGGCGATCCTCCCGAAGGTGACGCACGGGTAGAAGAACATCAGGCATAACTTGGATTCATACATAACTTGAACAACTAAGTGAAAGTTCATACACAAATTCGACAAATCGACAAGCCACAAGTTTAATATAATTAACATTTCATACTTCTACATGTCGTACCATCAGTCATCACCACTAGCAATTTCTTCTTCCTACAATATATGTATACATAATACAGTAGTCAGACATATGCAAATAAAAAACAAGAATGCGATTATAAACCACTAGAAATCATTTGATTTGTGTGATGATATCAGGTATCATTTGTGTGATGCAAATAAAAAACAAAGATCAAGAGGTTCTGGATGTTTTCAGTTTTGTTAGGCAAAATATAACTACAAGCAGTACTGTTTTCAGTTTGTAACAAAACATGAGTCCAAAGCAACCTGGGAAGTCATATAATGATAGTTTTGTTAGGATTTTTTTTTTTTCAGTTTTCACAAACCTCCATCAATCTATTTCCTGATAGTCACATCTTTCACTGAGTCCTGACATTGGCACTAAGCAACCCGGGGAACCGTATGCCACTTGGCAGAACAAAAATGCTTTTATTGCAGCAAACAATGCTAATTACAGTGCCTAACATGAATGATCAAGTGGCAAGTCAGAAATGCTGGACAGTAACAAAGCCCATCTGAGTTTTATAGATCTAAAACCGAAGCAAAAGCAATAACATACAACGATAGATGCAAAAGCAATACCTGAGTCATCATATTACCAACAAGGGTATCAATAACCTCCAAATCACTAACGATAGATGCAACTTTATTCTTTCCACCTGAAAAATAAATAAAGCTATATTAGTAAAAAAGCACCAACTTCATTAATACTAAAAACGACAAACTATTGAAGTTATCACCTTTTTTGGACGCAGCTACCCAATCTTTTGTACAAATCAATGCTTCTACCATTTCAGGTTCTAGGCGACTACGAAATGGATCAATGACCCGGCCGCCAGCACTAAATGCAGATTCTGAAGCAACTGTTGATACTTGCATGGCCAATACATCACGAGCAACTTTTGAGAGAATGGGATATTCATATCACGACTCTTCCACCATGATAAAATATCAAATTTCGATTGGATGATCTAGGAAGCTTCAAGGGTTGTTCTCGCCATGTATTTTTCCAAGTCATTTGATTCGCTTGACCAATCCTTCATGGGTGTCATATAAGAAACTATGAAGCTCACTATTTTCATCATCCATAAAGAGATCTACAATTGGTTCATTGCTACGAGTAGGTGTAGTAGTACTCTTTTCAAAGACTAGATGCAATTGAAGCATACACTTCATACACTTGCTTGACAACATGGATGAATTCTTCAATTTCACTTTATACAACACTCACCATAAAACTTCTTCATGTAAAATTCTACCATTTTTTTCTTGAACCTAGGATCAAGAAAGCTAGCCATAGCCAGAGCAATGTTTGACTTCTTCCAATACTTTTTGAACTTAGCACTCATAGATTGTGCCATCTCTCTAATAGTGCTATCGGTGCTAGCACACCACTCATAAATCAAAAGCTTAATATCACAAAAACTGTGGTAAAACAAATTTGCTGTTGGATATAAAGAACCGAGAATAGCTCAAGAACATCGAGAATTTCTTCAAGCATTTACAAAGTGTTAATGCTTTATCCCATTCTAAATCGGCGAGCAATTTTTTCATACCTACGCTGCTCCAAGCACAAAAGCCTCTCAAAAGCACTCATGTAATATAAGGCATCCTCAACATGGTATAGGTGGAATTCCACCGTAGCAACATCTAGTGAGAGACCCGTCATTGTTTTTAAACCACATTCAGATGCACACTTCGAATTCCTCCCATCGTAATGGAGATCCCTTTATCATTGTTACAAATGCTCTAATATTCGAATCATGGTGCAATTTCTAAAACCATCTCTAGCAACAAGATTAAGTATATGATTGGCGCATCTCACATGAAAAATATACCATCACAGACTAGTGGACTATGCTTTCTAAGTTTAGCAATAACATCTTTAACACAGACTTCATTTGCAGATGCATTGTCCAAACTTAGAGAAAATATTTTTTTTTCAATATACCATCTCATGACACAATTAGTAAATGCTTCAGACAAGTTAGCACCGGTATGCCACCCTTCTATATGCATGAATTTGATAATTCTCTTCTGAATTTGCCAACTATCATCAATCCAATGCATAATGACACACATATATCCTTTGTTCTGGTTTGATGTCCACATGTCCATAGTTGCACTAAAGCAGCACTCAATGGTTTTAAAATATTCATACAATCTTTTCTTTTCTTCTAAAAAGAGGTCCATTAGATCTTTCCTAATTGTGATGCGGCTCTTGAGTGGAAAGCTAGGCCGAAGAGATTTGATGAAATCAACAAAATATTCATGCTCCACAATATTAAAATGATACTCATGCATGATTATTGCCAAATATAATTTTCTCAAGCTAGCTTCTTGATCATATCTATACGGTTCAATAACAGTGATGGTGTCTTCATGATTCTTTTTCACATTGAGCTGTTGCTGGCCTGACTAGACATTATGTTTTTTCTTCAAACGGTTCCAAAAGCACGCCAGCCATTGGCGGCCTCACATCTGGAATTGTATTTGCAATGGTTGCAATGTGCCCAGCTGCTGAACAACCTTCTTGCCATCCTCCACAACTGCCTTTGTAGTCCTAGTGTAGTGGTCCCAGATACCGATGTGCTCTTCTTTTGCCTCTTTGCACTAGGTTGAGCATCCTCTTCAAAGATTAGCATTTGTACCTTGCCCTTCGTACATCGCCAATGGAGGGTGGATAATCGGTTGGTGCCGCCCCACCTCAATTGAATATGTAGGTGCTGCAGATGATGCAACCACTCCGACACTTTGACTGACACTTGCACTTCCGCTTCTAGAAGCCATTAATTGTTCTTCTTAGTTCATACAATTGTTGCATCATCATGCAATTCTGAATTTCCGATTGTGAAATGCTAGTCATTTTCAACATGAATTCTAAGAATTTACAAATGAATTCTACAAGAAATTCCTAAACAATCTAAAACCAGAGCTACTTCAGTTATTTTCAGACTTACACGCCACTCGTCTTGATCTCTCTGGAGTGAACACATCCTACATCACACTGCTGCCAAAAAATTGATACGCCTAGAGAAATTAAAGAGTTCAGGCCTATCTCACTCTTGCATAGTATACCCAAACTCATGAGTAAAGTACAAGTCAATAGACTACAACCAAAGATGTCGATCTTATTTATCACATGCAATCGTTTCATCAAGAAAAGATCAATAACAGAGGACTTCCTCCTAGCTTCAATGGGTTCAAGATGCTCAAAAGGAACAAGCCAATGATAGTACTCAAATTGGATTTCCACAAAGCATTTGACACAATCAACTGGGAATGCCTCCTACTAGAAATGCAACACCGCGGATTTGATAAAAATGGCTCAACTGAGGAAACACAGAAAAGAAGAGAATTGCTTTGCTTGGCTTTGTACCTGCAGAGGAGGAGGAGGACACGGCGGAACTCCCGGGAGGAGGACAACGCGACGACGGATCCCGGGAGGAGGAGGCAGCGGCGGGTCCTGGAAGGAGGCGGCGGCGGCGGGTCTCGGAAGGAGGAGGCGACGGCGGGTCCCGGACCGGGAGGAGGAGGAGGCGGCGGATCCCGGGAGGAGGAGGCGGCGGCGGGTCCCGGAAGGAGGACTGGAGGAGGAGGCGGTGGGTCCCGGAAAGAGGAGGAGGCGAGGTCCTGGACTGGGAGGAGGAGGAGGTGGCGGGTCCGGGAGGAGGAGGCGACGACGGGTCCCGGGAGCAGGCGGTGGCGGCGACGGCGGAGGCTCAAGCACTAGGGTTAGCTTTCAGGTTGGGGAATCGAATGGGGAGGTAGAGACTGAGGCTTGCGGCTTGCCCTTGACTCTTGAGTCTTGAGTACCCTTGACCCTTGTTTTGTTGATTCGGATATCCGGTCGGATAATATCCGGTTACCGTATACCACAGCTATTCGGTCGGATATCCCGTCTTCAGATCCGCTATCGAATCCCAGAAAGTATCCCAGATCAGATCCGAATCCCACGGATACGAATTTTTTTTTCTGGATACGATTTTTAACGGATTCGGTACCGGATCGGTCGGGATTAACCCGTAACATTTTCACCCCTAGTTCCTAGTGCCACCCTGCCTCTCTCCTCACCGGTCTCACTGACCAGTGCCTGCCTCTTCCTCGATGATCCAGCCTGCCTCCTGCTCGTTGGGCCAGCACTACCTCCGTTCTAACACTAGTCAGTCTAGCAGCTAGCGGCTTGCCACCACCACGGGGGTAGTGTAGTGCGGTTCCAGCTACGTAGCACACGGTGAGGTAGTAGTGGCGGATTTAGGATTTTATGAATGAGTGTTCGCTAATTACATTGTGTTACATTTTTTAATATATGCTTACATTGTTTACAAAAACAAAAGATAAAAGTCGCATTTCTAAGTCTATTAAAAATCAATAATAATTAATTTTTTAGAAGTAATAAGCTAATAATAACACTTTGTTTGGTGATAATATAAAGTTTTTAGAATAAAACTATTACTTCGATGACAATACAAGGGAGTATTTTATTCTTAAATAGATATTAATTCTAACCTTATTCTTTATTCTTATTTTATATGTTAGCATATTAAATGGTATTTTTTACACACATAGAAAATTAATTAGTACGCATTGCTTTGGAAAACAATTAACATGAATATTTTGTCGAGCATTTCACTTCAAAAATAAAATATAAATATTTAGAGACCAAAATCTACTCTTGCAAATGATGTATATTTCTGCTTCAAAGGACTATTTATAATTATGACCACTAGATTCTCATGACAATTGGCACCATTAAATTCCTTCAAATAAAATATCTAAAGTATATAGATATTTCTATGGAATTATCTTGATTTTAGAAAGATCAAACTCCATATGATCACATATGGTCAAATACGTTTTTAAAATAGGAGAAAAGATGTACTCCTACTACGAATGGTCATGGGCTAGAAATTTGTTTGGAACAGTGTTTTGGTAGGGTTTTAAAGAAATTATACTGTTTTTCGTAAAATTCGCATAGATTTCAAAGGATTTTTTATTCTCACAAAAATTAGAGCGGTGTTATACTATCAGCTCGATATGATTATACACGATACGAATCTAAAAGGTAACTGCACAAAATACTATACTAATTACATTTTTTAACACCCGCTATGCTGATTACTTGATTTAGTAATATATATAGCTAGGCCATTAGAGCAGAGTAGTTCGTTGTGCACCTACAATCACAATTTCCAACTACAACGACTGTTTGTCATCGACAAAAGACAGATCATCTATCCTTGTGTGTTGATGCAGGCATTTGTTCCAACTTATCCTCCGATGCCAAATTATTACGGTTCTTCTTTTAATTGCTAATCTTACTTTCTTCACACATTTTCCCTTTTCATTCTCACTCAGAAACACTAAATCCTTAATTTTAACCATGGCCTGCTATGCTTCTGTTATGATGGTAAGAGTAGAGGATAAGAGTACACAAATTCTCTATTAAAAAAAGAATAAAATTAGAATGGCAAGACCGAGTTGGCTTGATGCAAACACTCGTGCTCAACTGCAAGCCTCCAATCCTTACCGCAACCACCATATATAAACGTTTTGCTTTATCCTAACCTTAATTCACATCTCCTTCAAAACGGTACTTAATATCCTTGATCTCACCTCCGCAAGAACTCCCCTCACATCGAAAGTGCATCTAGGCCCCCAATTGTGTTTTGATGATTAATGACAAACGATTAAGGGACTAATGGCTTAAATGAGTATATAAGCAGTGACATTCCAAAAGAAACGATCTCACGGACGTTGTTGACCTCAAAAGTGAAAAGATGAACGGCGCCGACTTAGGGTAGATCTTTTACTTTATTGAGTCAATAGGAACGCCAGACTATTAAGAGGGATGGAATGTACATGCTTTAGAAATAACCTCTGTGCTCGATGAACATCTCTTATAAATTTGGTTTTGAAGTCTCCATGCACGGCACTCACTTTGCATTTCGCTTAGCCGATATTATCGGAATGTCCGATAAATATCGACATCCGATGGTATCGGACTCTCCGGTGCGTGTGTGGTTGCATGTTTGAAAATCCTCGAAACATCGGAATGTCCGATGGTTGATATCGGATAGTCCGATGTGATTTGAAAAATTTTCTAAGTCTTTGCACTTGACCTTCTTGAAACATCTAATGTCCGATGGTTGATATCGGATAGTCCGATGTGATTTGAAAAATTTTCTAAGTCTTTGGACCGAACTCGAATTATCGGAATGTCCGATGTTCGACATCTGGACAAATCCGATATACACTTAGGTTTTTTTGCAAGGTTGCCGAGTTCGTTGAAATCTCTCGAATCATCCAGATATCCAATGTGTGAAATCGGATAGTCCGATGTGTGCTTTTTCTCAAGAAAATTTTGAATTCTTGAGTGAGTCGAACTGGTGATTTGCACATATCGGATAGTCCGATGTCCGCCATCTGGATAGTCCGATGTGGGGTCTGACACAGGCGTAATCGGCTATATTTTGTGTCCCGACTATAAATACCCCACTCTCTCCTCATTTACTCCAACCTACCAAAGGTATCGAGCATTAACTCTTCTC
The DNA here is from genome assembly GCA_036346375.1 of Guadua angustifolia. Classification (NCBI taxonomy): domain Eukaryota; kingdom Viridiplantae; phylum Streptophyta; class Magnoliopsida; order Poales; family Poaceae; genus Guadua; species Guadua angustifolia. The sequence continues at coordinate 20,724,230 of CM070512.1, read as the reverse complement.
TTGCTCTTTTTGCTCTCTCTGAGTTCATCCTTGAGAAATTTATTGAGAGATTGGAGCAAGTGATTTCTAGTGCTTTGTTGCAAATCGTGAAAGTTCTTTTGAGCACTAGGGAAATTTTCAAGAGCGGTCTACACTCCATTTATTACTCTTGAGATTGAGGTCTCCTAGACGGCTAGGAGTCACCGGTGAGCTCCCGATCTACGTGTGGGAAGTCACCGAGTTTGTGAAGGTCCGATTCCACCTCCGCAAGGAAAGGGATCAAGAAGTGGAACCGGCGAGTGCTTTGTGCAACACCGGAGGATCGTGGTCTAAAGGGACCTGCTTTGTGCCTCCTCAACGGAGACGAGGATCTCCTCAAAGATCCGAACTTCGGGAAAAAATCGCTGATCTCCTTGGTTTGTGAGTTTTCTATTTGTCCCTCGTGCTCTTGACTTAATCTTTGGGGATTCAAGTATTTGGTAGCTACTTGCAGAGATATTGGTTGATCTAGTTTCTGGTAGTTGCCTTAGCTCAGAAATTTCATTTGGTAGAAATTTAGTCTCTCTAATTTCTCAGATCTACTTTTTAGGGTTTATTGCGCTCTGATCGGATAGTCCGATATAAATCGGATAGTCCGATATCAAAGTCGGATATTCCGATAATTCCGCTGCTAAATTTGTTTTAAACTTTATTACGCCTATTCACCCCCCCTCTAGGCGACTTTATCGATCCTTCAATTGGTATAAGAGCTAAATCTCCTTAGTTTGGCTTAACCGCTTGGAGAATCAATATGTCGCAAATAGGGAAGTCTGTCGAGGATCTTACCGCACTCTGCACGGGACGATCTTCGGATGGGTATTCCACTTAATTACAATTCCTCGGCTCTTCATCATATGTCTCCGTTCTCCTGGCCGAGCGCCTCATTTCGACGGCACTCACTATGCGGCATGGAAACATAAGATGAAGATGCACTTGAGATCGCTTCACCCTTCTATCCGAAGATTGTGCATGTGTTTCAAGCCTAATGATCCCGAGAACCTTACTCCCCAAGAAGACAAAGATCAACATTTCAATGATTTGGCAATAATGCCTTATTCAACGCCTTAAGTGATTCCGAAGTTCAACCGAGTTGATGGACTCAAGAAGCAAAGGCTATTTGGGATAGACTCCTAGTCACCATGAAGGAGTGTCAAGCGTCCGAGAATCAAGATAGAGCTCATTATTGGCGAAGCTGCTGCTCACCTTGGAAGATGGTGAATCATACACTAAGATGTTTGACCACCGATGGTGCTCAGAATCAAGCAAAAGGCCTTGGGTGCACCGATCTTTCGACAAGGCCGGTGAAGATAATATCATGCGATCACTCCCACCAACCGCAACCTTGTTCAGCTTGATCCGAGACCGCCCAACTTCAAACTTTGACACCTCATGATGTCATTGGCCACCTCGTGATGGACGAGATGATGGTGAAGGAAGCCGAGGTTGTGGAAGAACTCAAGTCCGTAAGAAAAAGGCATCGCCTAAAGGTCACAAAGTTGTGTGCCAAGTCAAGAAAGCACAAGTGAGGATGAAGAGTCTAGTGGTCCATTGACAAATGAAGATATGGCTCTATTTGTGCGAAGATTCAACAAATTCTTCAAGAAGAAGAACTTCAAACAAGGAGGTCAATCAAAGAACTTTAGAAGAAAATCAAAAGGGAGACACTCCACAAGAAGATGCTATGAATGTGGCGAAACCGGCCATTTCATTGCCGAGTGTCCGCACAAGGAAAGCAAAGATGATAAGTCGCACAAGAAGGACAAGTACCGTGGCAAGGAGGAGGAGAAGAGCAAGAAGTACAAGGGCAAGGGTCGTGCCTACATTGGAAAGGAGTGGAACTCCGACACCGACTCCAGCTCCGACTCCGACTCCGACTCCAAGTCAAACTCCGACAATGAAGGTGGAATCGCCTCCATCGCCATCGCCATACCCTCTACTCCGACAATGTCGAAGAGCCTCTTCGACAACTTAAGCGATGACGATGAAGTAGCTCCAATGTGCCTCATGGTGAAGGGGCACAAGGTATCAACACTTGTCCCCACTCCCTCCATTACTAATGATTGTCTAGATGAGCACGATAGTGATAGTGATAATGATGACATTGGTGCCGTGCTTAAGTCTATAAAAAATCTTGACATTCATAAGTTGAATTTGCTCCTAAAAGATATTGAAAGGTTGGAGGAAGTGGTTGAACAAAAGGAATCTATTCTCGAAGCTCAAGAGGATCTACTCATCCTCGAAAAAGAGAAAAATCGTGAGCTAGAGAAGAGTTTATCTTTTGAGAAAGAGAAAAATGAGGAAGTGGCTAAGAACTTAACTTTGACCAAATCCGAGGTGATTAGTCTTGAGATCACCAATGCTTCACTTAAAGAGGAACTTGCGAAGTCGAGTGATGCTTGCAAGGCTCTTGAGTTGAAGCTTGTTGATCTCAAGAATAGCCCTCCGATTACCTCATCCATTAGTTCTAATTCTTCTTTACCATCCACTAGCAATGGTTGTGCTAGATGCTTCAATATAGATGTTAATACTTGTGCTACTAACCTTGAGACTTTGCAAGTACTAGCTCATGAAAATGAGATGCTCAAGGGAATGCTTGAAGATGGACTTCAAAAGTCCTATAAGGCTAGCAAGGGATTAGAGGAATTCCTCGGTAAGCGTCAAGGTAACCCCATGAAGCATGGGCTTGGCTATGTCCCTCCCAAGGGCAAAGGAAACCACATTGTGGTTGCGCCTTTGAACAAGCCCATTCACTTCGTAAAGGGGGAAGCAAACTCTAAACATAAGGCTCAATCCACTTTCTTTGCTTCATATGTGCTTAAGAGGACTAGCCTCGAGAGTAGTTGCTCATCATATTGGGGGTAAGCCCAAGAATGCTTCTAGTGTGCGATCTATTTGGGTCCCCAAATCACTTGTCACTAACGTATGCGGACCTAAACAAGTTTGGGTACCAAAGAGCAAAAACTAAATTTTATTTTGTAGGCTATATCTCCGGTGGAACAAGTCGATCTTGGATAGCGATGCACACATCATATGACCGAGAACGGCAATGTTCGCACATCTTGAAGCCAATGGATCAAACAAAGGAGAGTATAATTTTGGCATAAACTAAAAGGTGAAGTGGTAGGTTTAGGTAAGATTCTAATTACAAATGATTTCCATATAAATAATGTTTTATTTGTTGAATCACTAAGCTACAATTTGTTGTCCGTTGTTCAATTATGTGAAGCGGCTACAATTGCATGTTTAGTGATAAGGGTGTGGATGTCATTAAGAGGATGATGGTTCAATAGTCGTTATGGTCGCTTAAAGGGTAACCTCTATCTTATAGACTTTTCTACTGGATAGAATTAACCTTGAAACATGCTTAATGGCCAAATCGAGCATGGGTTGGCTTTGGCATCTCCGGCTTGCCCATGTTGGTATGAGGAACCTTCACAAACTCATTAAGGGCAATCACATCCTTGGACTAACGAATATTGTGTTTGAGAAAGATAGGTGTGTAGCGATGTCAAGCCGGAAGCAAGTTGGAGCACCTCATCCCGCCAAGAATGTGATGACTACTTCAAGACCATTGGAGATGCTCCACATGGATTTATTCGGTCCAATTGCCTACATAAGCATCGGAGGAAACAAGTATGAGTTCGTTATTGTAGATGATTTTTCTCGCTTTACTTGGGTGTTTTTCTTGCATGACAAAAGTGAAGCCCAAGGAAGCTTAAAGAAGTTCATGAGAAGGGCGAAAATGAATTTGAGGTGAAGATCAAGAAAATACGGTGACAACGCAAGATCAATTCAAGAACACCGCGGAGGAGTTCCTCGATGAAGAAGGCATCAAGCATGAATTTCGGCCCCTACTCCCCACAACAAAATGGGGTAGCCGAGAGGAAGAATCGGACTCTCATCGAGATGGCACGCACGATGCTTGACGAGTACAAGGTCTCCGACATCTTCGGGCGAAGCCGCAACACCGCGTGCCACAAGCTCCAACCGCTATATCTCCACAAGTTGTTAAAGAAGACGCAGACGAAGCATTTACCGAAGAAACCCAATGTATCCTACTTCCGAGTCTTCGAGCAAATGCTTCATTCTCAACAAGAAAGCTAAGTCGCCTAAATTTGCTCCTAAAGTAGATGAGGATTCTTGCTTGGTTATGGGTCTAATGTTTATAGACACCGAAGTTTTCAACAACACCACCTGTGGTTGAAATCTCGCGTGATGTAACATTTGATGAAACTAACGGTTCTCAAGTAGAGCAAGTTGATCGCATCGTGATTGACAGGAAGAACCTCCATGTGAGGTGATCAAAAGGCTAGCAATTGGAGAAGTGAGGCCTCTTGAGCAAGAAGAAGCCCCGAGCACTCCAACTCGTGATGCATCGTTGATGGTGCCCCATCTTCTTCAATGCAAGCACAAGATGGATCGACTCATCGCCCAAGATGATGAGGACCCAATTCAAAAATCAAATACAACAAAGGTTTCATCCAAGGGTTCATCAAAGTGTTCAACGAGATCACCCTACGACAATATTCTTGGAGATATTAACAGGAGTATCCACTAGATCTCGTGTTGCTAATTTTTGTGAATTTTACTTTTGTGTCGCCTCTTGAACCACTCAAGGTAGATGAAACTCTTCAAGATCCGGATAGGGTGATGGCAATGCAAGAGGAGTTGAACAATTTCGAAGGAATCAGTGTGGAAGCTTGTCGAAAGACCCAAGCAAAATGTTATCTGAACTAAATGGGTATTTCAAACAAGCAAGACGAGAACGGAATCGTGACTAGGAACAAAGCCCGTTGGTCGCTCAAGGGTACACTCAAATTGAAGGTTTGGATTTCGATGAAACTTATGCTCCAAAGAGCTAGGCTTGAATCTATTAGAATATTACTTGCCTTTGCTACTCACCATGATTTTAAGTTGTACCAAATGGACGTGAAAAGTGCCTTCCTAAATGGACCTCTCTCGAGATGGTCTATGTTGAGCAACCGCCCCGATTCAAGACCCAAATCATCCGACCATGTCTACTTCTTCACAAAGCTCTCTATGGGCTTAAGCAAGCACCGAGAGCGTGGTTCGAGTGTCTTCATGATTTCCTTCTGCTAAGGTTTCAGAGTCGGAAAGGCCAATTCTACTCTCTTTACTAAGCATCTTGATAATGATCTATTTGTATGTCAAATTTATGTCGATGACATTATATTCGGGTCTACTAATGAACATTTGTGCAAGGAATTTAGCAGGATCATGACTAAGAGATTTGAGATGTCCATGATGGGCGAGTTGAAGTTCTTCCTCGCTTTCAAGTCAAGCAACTTAAGGAAGGAACCTTCATATGCCAAACAAAGTACATCAAAGACATGCTCAAGAAGTTCGGATGGAGAACGCCAAGCCAATCAAGACGCCAATGCAAGCCAATCGGGCATCTAGACCTCGACAAAGAAGGTAAACCGGTCATCCAAAAGGTATATCGTTCGATGATCGGTTCCCTACTTTATCTTTGTGCATCTAGGCCCGATATCATGCTTAGTGTTTGCATGTGTGCAAGATTTCAAGCCGCTCCTAAAGAATGCCACATGGTGGCAGTAAAAAGGATCTTAAGATATTTAGTGCACACTCCTCATTTCGGGCTTTGGTATCCTAAAGGTTCATCATTTGAGTTAGTCGGCTATTTCGATGCGGATTATGCCGGATGTAAAGTGGATAGGAAGAGTACCTCTGCACTTGTCGGGCCTTGGTAGATCCCTAGTTTCTTGGTCCTCCAAGAAGCAAAACTCAGAGTCTCTATCCACACCGGGTTTAATATATAGCAAATGGAGTTGTTGTGCCCAATTACTTTGGATGAGACAAACCCTAAATGATTATGGCCTAACCTATAACCATGTTCCACTTTTGTGTGACAATGAGAGCGCCATAAAAATCGCCAACAACCCCGGGCCCAACATTCTCAGACAAAGCATATTGATATTCGCCATCATTTCCTAAGAGATCATTCCACTAAAGGCGATATCGTTATTCAACATGTGAGCACAAATGACCAACTAGCCGATATATTCACCAAGCCTCTTGATGAAAAGAAATTCTGCGAATTGAGAAGTGGGCTAAACATTTTGGATTCTCGAAACCTGGCTTGAAAAGTTGCATACATAAATTGTCATGCTTGTATGATTTCAACCAAAAGGAATTTCAAAACTTTATTTGGTTTCTTTAAAATTTTGTGAGGTTTTGGATCTTGGTGTGAGTCAAACCACTTGTGATCATAGCTTCTAGTGCTTTGGTGTTCGCTGATCATGAGTGGGGAGACAGCAAAAGAGTTCACAAGTCATTCCATCTCATTCCTCAATCTCTTCTATCCTTGTGCTGGAAGTTTACACATATCGGATGTTCCGATATTTGTATCGGACTATCCGATTTCTGTAAATCTGCACATATCGGACTATCCGATGTTGAAGATCTGACCGTCCGATATCTGGTGATCGCACACATCGGATCGTCTGATGTCCCATCTGACTATCCGATGTGGGAGGTTTAGACTATCCGATGTGGGAGGTTTAAAAGAAGGTCAAGGGTTTTTCTTTTCACTTGCTATTTTTCTCCAAAACTCATCGGTCCTCTTCCTCCTCGGCGATTGTGGTGTCCGGAGATCATCTTCCTCATTGCAAGGGCCTCCTCCGCAGATCTAATCCCTTTGGCTAAGATCGCCATCCCCATTCAATTCTCCTCTCGCTTTTTGGTCTCGTGTAACCCTATTTCTCCTTAGATCTAGGGTTTTCATCCCTTTGTTTGATCAATCTTCTTCGGTAGATGAGTTCCCTTTGTCCCTAGGAGCATATCCCACAAATTTGTTGTAAAATGCGTGGTCTATCTTCAAGAAATCTTGTTTTGCATTTTTCCCGCAAATATCGGATTATCCGATAGTTGGCATCGGACTATCCGATTATCATCGGACTATCCGACCCAAAATATCGGACTATCCGATGTTTCCAGGGAATTGCAAAATTGTGAGTTTCTTTCTGTTTCCCTTGTCCTCTGTCCTCAAGCTCCTCAGATCATCTTTTCTAGATTTTATCCATGGTCACGGAGACGACAAGGAGAGAAATTGAAGAGGGCATTCCATACCGACGAGCAAGGGCGCTTTAAGAGGAAGACTCCAACGAATGTCCCACCAAGGCCGCAAAGAATCGAGGAAATCCTCCTGATGTTTCAGATTCTCTCCGAGGTCGCGATCGCCTCGCTTCCAACTCTGCCGGGGCAAAATAAAGAAGAAAGTGGTTACCAAGCCCAAAGCTCAAGGCATCACTATTTCGAGCCTCGTCACAAGATGATGCACCTCCCGCCTGGCTCCTCCCACTCCATCGTGCAAGGGCAAAGGAACCTCTTCCAAAGGTCCTCTCAAAGCAGTGACAAGGGCAAAGGTTCGGCTCAAGAAGAAGATGATGAGGATCTTGTTCCTTTTCCAATGATGTTCAAGCCCGCCGTCGTCCCGATCTTCAGAGATCCGTGATTAGCTACAAAGGCAAGTCTCGATGGTGACCAAAGCTAGGGCTTCTGGATCCTTACCTCAAGAGAAAGGCTTTCTCCTCCGATAAGCGCTTCTAGACCTTCTTTCAACAAGATTTCTATGAGATCGTTATCCTCCTCGCAAGAATCCCGCCGTCAATATGCAAAGGGTTGATTGGGAATATATGGAGTCATGTGATGATCCGGTCTTCAACGACGCCATCGAGGCCCGTGAGAGGCTCGGATCAAGAGGATCATGGGCATGAAGCAAGATTGGAACACCGAGATCATTGCCCAGCTTCTACGCCACTGCATGTCTCCAATGACACCATGACATGGATGACTCAAGGTGAGCTGTCATGCATGTCTCGTGGGGCGCTTTGGGACTTTGTTGGGATTTAAGGCCGAGGAGAGCATGGACAAGGACGATCTTCACAACAATCGCCTCCTTGGTTGCTAAAAACTGAGTGCTCAGATATCGAGGATTCTCGCTTGAGCCCGGAACACCAAATTCTTGAAGCCCATGGTTGCCGCCGCAACCGCTCCTTCTTGAAGACCATTGCTCCCAAGGAAGGTGATGCCTCTCATATCCTCGCCCTACACTCGTGATATTTTGCATCGGATGTCACCGTGGAAGACCGCTTATGGTGGCCCTTACCTCGAATGAGATTCATGCAAACTCCTCGACCAAGCGCAGCTTGTGGATTCGCCCATACATCATGAGAGTAATTCTCAGATTATTTCCAAGAAGAAGTTTGAGTGCGATGCGGCACTTAGGGTCACAGATCGTGCCGCCAAGACTCTGTCCTCAAGCTCCTCCGGCCCAAATTTCTTCAGGTCTACTCGCCTGGTGTCTTCTTGCTCCTATCCCCTCCGCAGCCTTCTTCCACCGACCGTGTCCTCGCAATATCTTGTCAAGATGGCGAAGAAGAACGCCAAGAGGCTCAAGTCTATCCAAAAGCACCTCAACCTTCCTTGTTCCAAAGGGCGTTGATGACTCCTTGGCGGATCCTTTCGGCTCTCCTGGTCAGCAGATCCTTCCTCTTCCGACAATTACGCCTCGATGAGGAGTCCGCAGAGTGATCATTTCTTCATTGTTCTTTCTCCTTTTGGTGCCTTGATGCCAAAGGAGAGAAAAGTTATCATACATATTTTGGTCCGTTATGTTATGTCGTGTGAACTCTGATGCATTCCTTTTGTTTTGGTGAACTTACCTGTTGCTTATACTTTGTTGGATTTGATATATCATGCTCTGATACATTATGACATGCTTAACACTTGCAATGATAAGTTTGATAAGTTTTATGGTTCATCATATTATTGTTGCCGCTATTTGAATGCCAAGATATAGGGGAGCTCCTTTTGAATTTCACCTCTAAAAATTGTGTATTTAGAATCCCTAATGCACAAATCTAGGGGAGCTCAACATATCTTGGCCACTCTCAACTTCATCATTCATTATTTCTATCAAACTTTATCGTGTTGTCATCAATCACCAAAAGGGGAGATTGAAAGTGCATCTAGGCCCCCAATTGTGTTTTGATGATTAATGACAAACGATTAAGGACTAATGGCTTAAATGAGTATATAAGGTGACATTCCAAAAGAAGCGATCTACTTGACGTTGTTGACCTCAAAAGTGAAAAGATGAACAGCGTCGACTTAGGGTAGATCTTTTACTTTATTGAGTCAATAGGAACGCCGCACTATTAAGAGGATGGAATGTACATGCTTTAGAAATAACCTCTCGTGCTCGATGAACATCTCTTATAAATTTGGTTTTGAAGTCTCCATGCACGGACTCACTTTGCATTTCAGCCAGGCCGATATTATCGAATATCCGATAGTTAATATCGGACAACCGATAGTATCGGACTCTCCTAGGCGTGTGTGGTTGCATGTTTGAAAACTCTCGAAACATCGAATGTCCGATGGTTGATATCGGATAGTCCGATGTGATTTGAAAAATTTTCTAAGTCTTTGCACTTGGACCTTCGAAACATCTAATGTCCGATGGTTGATATCGGATAGTCCGATGTGATTTGAAAAATTTTCTAAGTCTTTGACCGAACTCTTCGAATTATCGGAATGTCCGATGTTCGACATCGGACATCCGATATACACTTAGGTTTTTTTGCAAGGTTGCCGAAGTTCGTTGAAATCTTCCGAATCATCCAGACATCCGATGTGTGAAATCGGATAGTCCGATGTGTACTTTTTCTCAAAGAAAATTTTGAATTCTTGAGTGGAGTCGAACCGTGATTTGCACATATCGGATAGTCCGATGTCCGCCATCTGATAGTCCGATGGGGGTCCGACACGGCGTAATCGGCTATATTTTGTGTCCTCGCTATAAATACCCCACTCTCCCTCATTTACTCCAACCTACCAAAGGTATCGAGCATTAACTCTTCTCTTGCTTTTTTTGCTCTCTTGAGTTCATCCTTGAGAAATTTGTTGAGAGATTGGAGCAAGTGATTTCTAGTGCTTTGTTGCAAATCGTGAAAGTTCTTTTGAGCACTAGGGAAATTTTCAAGAGCTGTCTACACTCCATTTATTACTCTTGAGATTGAGGTCTCCTAGACGGCTAGGAGTCACCGGTGAGCTCCCGATCTACGTGGGGAAGTCACGAGTTTGTGAAGGTCCGATTCCACCTCCGCAAGGAAAGGGATCAAGAAGTGGAACCCATGAGTGCTTTGTGCAACACCGGAGGATCGTGGTCGAAAGGGACCTGCTTTGTGCCTCCTCAACGAGACGAGGATCTCCTCAAAGATCCGAACTCGGAAAAAATCACCAGATCTCCTTGGTTTGTGAGTTTTCTATTTGTCCCGTGTGCTCTTGACTTAATCTTTGGGGATTCAAGTATTTGGTAGCTACTTGCAAGAGATATTGGTTGATCTAGTTCCTTGGTAGTTGCCTTAGCTCGAAATTTTAAAAGGGGTTTAAAGTGGGCAATTTTTCGTTTTTGGCAAAGTTTTCCCCGAATTTTTGTTGGTTTCTTTTTCCCTTTTTTTTAGCCCTTTTTTTCCGGTGGCAACCCTATTTTGGAAGAAATTTAAAGCCCAAAATTTTTTTTTTGGCCCCTGAAAGGGTTTTAGCCCAACCCTGAACCAAACCCTTGGTTTCCCTTTTGGGGAAACCCGGGTTTCCCCGCCCGGCCCGATGGACGACCCCCATTTTCCTACTTTTAATTTAGAATTTTCAAAAACCCGAAAGGGGAGGCCGGGCCAAAGGGCCCGGGGGCCCCTCCGGGGCCGGACAAATTTGCCGGGCCCCGCCCCTGCTTGGGGGACCTTCCCCCTCAAAGGGGACCGGGGAGGCCCGTCCCTTTCCCGCCTTCGGCCCCCGGGGAACACCCTTCCCCAAAAATGGGGGCTTTTTGGGGCCGGGCCCCAAGGCGCCCGTTTGCCGGCCCCCGAAGGGCCCCTGGCCCTTTGGGCCCCGCCGGTCCGCCCCGCCCATTCCCAGGGGAGCATTCCCGGGCCCAGGTTACGGGACCACAATTGACGCCCCCGAGGCCCTTGGGGCCTTCGGTTCCCCTTTAGGGCCCCCCCCAACCCCAATTTTTTAAACTTTTGGGAAGATCTGGGCCCCGAATGGGGCCCCCCCGAGAAAACCAAAACGTGGGTTCAATTTGCCCAGCCGGGGGGTTGGGCCCCGCCTACCTGGCCCCGGGAGCCCTTTCCCGGGCCCACCCGGGTTTTCCCCGGGCCCCATCCCCCCCTTTGGGCCCTTTTACCCGGGGTTCCCGAACCCCCCCTTTGCCCATTTTTTCCCCCCCCCTTTTGGGCACCAATTGCCACCCCGAAGGGGTGCCCACCTAAAAAGGGGTTGATTAATCCGGGGCGCGGTACCTTTCCCCCGGCCCCCCAAACCTTTTCCTTTTGGGCGGGTTCCCCCAGGGCCCCCGCTTCGGGGGGTTTTTTCCCACCCCTCCAGATCTTTCTTTCTGGGATGGATAGGTCAGTCCATGGAGTGTTGCGGATTTGTTTGCTCTGTGGTGGAGTACTAGTAGCAGTTTATTTTCCTAAATTTTTGGGGTTCAATTGAACCCCATGACCCACGTTAGGCCCACCCCTGCATCCATCCATCAATCCATCCTTTATCCTTATGTTTTTTGAGCGCCCGCAGGGTTGATCTCAGTGGGGGTCTTTTGAGCCCAAAGGTAAGGTGCATCTGCCCCTGCGCTAGGTTGACGGGGTTGACTTTGATGGATCTGGCGCCGACTCATCTCAGCTTTAGATCATGCGTATTAATTCATTCCGTTCCTGTCGGTGTCCTGTTCTGCAAGAAAAATTGAAAAAAAAATATTTTGTGGTGATCTGGCGCTGATTGCACGCTTTTCCTGGTGATTCTGGCTGAAGTTTGCTCTCTGCTATTTCGGTACTCGCAGTGTGAACAAGTGAAATGAAAAGGAGCAGTGGCGTCGAGAAGACGGTGAGCATCAACATTTATAATTGTTGCACAGTAGCTCATCAAAGGCGCAATCCACTTACCTAGCACGATGATTTGATTTATTTGTGTGTAGGTGAAACATATACAAGCTTTGAGCTTTTCCATTCTTTCTGATAGAATTTGAGAGCTTAGTTGGTGTTATCATGGCCGGACATAGCTACCTGGGGGTGATGGTCAGCTATCTTGTGGTCCCTGGAGGTGTCAACCATGGCATCGGCGTGCTATTTTTTTTTTCCCGGAGGTGTACATGATGACGGTAGTTTGCTTTCGTATGGGAATTAGTGTCTGGGAGCTTGGTGTAGTGGCCAGCTAGGTTTTTTTCTTGGGGAGGTAGGAGCATAAAAGCTCAGGGTTTGCTTCGAGCCTTGGTTCGGCTAATGGCTCATCAAACTGGATGATCACCAAGAATTGAATTTACAAATATGATTATTCAACCAGTTTGAGTGTTTGTACAATTCCATGCTACAAACACTTTCCTGTATGTATAATCCCATGTTACCAACGTGGCGTTTGGAGTGATGCTCTTCCTTGAAATTGGTCACTTACTTTGCTGAACATGTTGCTTATTCTTTCATTTGATTCCCTGGATTTTGATTGGTACAAGTAGCTTGCTGTATTTTTTTTTTTTGAAGAAAAAGGCAGGAGCTCTGCTGTTCAGTTAAAATGAGAAAGGGTAGCTACAATGCAGCTGGGGGACCGACTGAGGGGCAGTAATACAATGCAAAATTGCAGGGTAGCTAGGAAGCGATTATGGGAGCCCAACTAACTTTAATCATGGAAGGCCCTTCTCCGTCGCTCCATGTCTTTGTTTGTCTTGTTTGCCACGTAGCTTGCTGTATTTACATGTTTACATATAGGGAAGAGTTTTTTTTTTTATTTTGGTCTTTCGACATTTGGGCAGGTTTCATTTTAGACCATAAATACTATGACTGGATCTGTTTAGATCCAGAACATTTGGATCAGGACCCTATCCCAAAGTTGAGGGACCATAAAAGGACATTTCCATTACCTTGAGTATCTTACTTCATGACAAGATTATTGTAAATCATATGATCCACATATTGGAATTTGATATTTTCTTGTCTAGCTTTAAAAAAAGAAAAAGAAGGTAACCAATGTGTTCTGACCCAAGTTTTTTCTTACCCAAGTTTTTTTCTTTCTTTGTTTTTTTTTCTGCAGTGCATTGTGTCAAAGAGGCAGGATGTTCGTCCTGAGCCAGATTGAGCACAACCTGCCGATGCCACCGCACCTGCTCTGCCGTCCTCTCGCCGACGCCGTCAAGGCCGAGCTCGAGAGGCTCTTCCTCGACAAGGTAACACTGACCTGAGCCATATTGTTATCACTGCACAGCAAGATTTATTCCTCGGATTTGCAGTGCCGGAGAGGCATCAGCTCATAGTATTCCTTCTACTCACTGGCTGGCACTTAATGCTCTGTGTGTATGTGTGTCCATCTGCGCTCGCCGTGCGCTACAGGTTGTCGCCCGTCTCGGGCTCTGCGTGTCCGTCTACGACATCCGCTCCGTCGAAGGGGGGTTCATCTTTCCAGGGGAAGGCTGCTCGACGTATAATGTAATGCTTGTTTGAATTTCCTTGAAGGCTGCTCGACGTATAATGTAATGCTTGTTTGAATTTCCTTGTCCGTTTCAAATGCTTCACTTGTATGGTTCTCCATAGAGTAGAAATCCATGAATTGTGAATAGTATTGTGATGCCCATAGAGAGTAGTAATCTCTCCATTCACACTATGCAAGAGTAACTCTGTTGCCGCTTCATGCCCTTTAATTTGTGCAATTAATATGAAGACTCGAAGTTCTTGTATGTATAGTACTCCGTCCGGTCACATATACATGTTGTTTTGGATTATGGACAGTTAAACTTTTTGAAACTTTGATTATCAATATCTTTTTAAATATTTACATTGGATAAATAAAAATGATACGTGTAGATTTCTCTCGAAATGTACTTTTATAATATTACAAGTTTATTGGGTTTTATAAATATATTGCAATATAAATTAGTGGTCAAAGTTGCGTTTTGAGGACCATGTCGATGTCTAAAATGACATATATTTCTGACTGGAGGGAGTAGTAGTTTAGTTCACTTCTTCTTTTGTGGGGAGGGATGTTCATCAAATTACCTGAAGCCTTTTGTTAGTAGTGCTTAGTATTTGATTGCTGTGCTTAAATGGAATGAAGGCTTTTGTGATTGATCCTATAAGCGTGTCATCTGCGTGGTTTCTTATCCCATTGATCAGTTTCTCCTCTGTTCACATATGATGGCTATTTGTTCATCATTAGAATTTTAGAAAAGCAGAATATGCACACTTTTGCTGCATTTTCTCTCTGTTTTTCTATCACCTGTTAGTCAATTTAATTTTTTGACAGTGGCACTTAACATTTACAGTTCAAAGTAGCAATGATAGTTCCCTTCAGTTTGTATTTTGCAGTTGACTTTTTTTATGCCAAGAACCATTTTCCCCTTGTTAAATAAAACTAACGACAGCATAACATGTTGTGAACGACCCATTCTGAACAAAATACAAAATTGATGTACTTTTACCATGGGTGCCCTTTCTTACAATATTGCTATTAGTATAAAATATGTGGTATCAGAGTGGTTTTATATTATTATTTTGAGGCCTCCTTCACTCGGCGGATCATGCTAAGATAGTCAGATTTCCGTTTTTATTCCCATTTTGGACAGGTTTCGTTTAGGTTACTGATGTTCAGGCCCTTTGTTGGAGAGGCTCTTGTTGGGAAGATCAGTGGATATGATGAAAAGGGTCTGCAAGGTGAGTTTTATTATCTCATTGACTTTTGGAGAATTGCTTGGTTAGCAATCTCTTATATCCCCTTGCTTGTTTGAATTAATCTTTGACTTTTTCTTGGGTACTTTTCTTTAACTTCCCATAATATCTTGCACCGCTGGGACTTCTTTTTTTCTTCATATTTTCATATACTAGTATACTCATTGTAACTTCTAAACAAAAAATCCAAACTTTTGGGTGAACCCGTATCCTATTTAATTATGAATACTACTATTCTAGCATCGTTGAAATAATGAGCTCATGTGGTTTTTATATAGCATTTCTTTTAAACAAAAAATCATGCATGATTAATATGCTGGTATGCTTTTTGCATTTTGGGCCAGATTAAGGGACCTGAAATCAAAATTCACAGAACCTTTAGGAACAATAGACGATAGGCATGATACATTCTTTGGAGCATAGTTATTGAAACCAGACTGGTCCCTGAACCAGTTAGGCTCTCGGTTAGCAGTTCACTTGTCCAACAAGAGAACTGCTGTTTAAAGTAGGTACTTTAGTATTATTAATTCCATAGAAAACACACCAACAAAGTTGTTGGGGTGGTCACTGGTCAGTGCATGCACTCACATTCCTGGAGACCTGGGTTCAAGGCCCACCTCCTCATCTTTCATCCACCTCTCAGCATTTTATTCCTCCATACATGAGCACAGTGTCTGAGCACGGGTTTGTCCAGTTCAACCGTGCTCAGTTTTAGGCGGATTCTGTGAAAAACCGCCGGTCTGACAGCTTTTCCACCAGGTCAACTGCGGGAACAATTCAATAGCTAAACCGGACTGGACTGGTCTCTGATTCCAGTTTTCCCGGTTGAACTGCTGGCCTGGTCCGGCTTTAATAACTATGCTTTGGAGTACTCTAAGGTCAAGTCTAGCTCAATGTCTGAAGGGTAGTGATGCTGTGTCGACCAATTTTAAACATAGTTTCCACACTAGTATTTCATCCTGGAAATTTAGGTTTCATTTTTTGACAATCATGTATATTAAACTGATTCCTCCTGAATCTGTTTTTTCCCTACTTTGTATTGGACTGTTGTCACTTCTTGTGTGTAAAAAATTTAAAATGTTCCCTTCAGACCTTCCTGTTTGAAAATTATCAGAATCATATATTTATCACTATGAAACAACCGCATAGTTGGAAAAGCTGCATGTACAAATGATTGGTTTTTAGCTAATATACCTTTTTTTGGCAGTTTCACTTGATTTTTTCAGTGATATATGCATTCCGGGACACTTGATGCAGTTTGGGACAGAGCGGTAAGGGGCGTCACTCTTTTTTTAAAAAATGCAGCAATCCCTAGTATTATGTCAAAATTGAGGTGGTTTATTCATTTATGGGTTTATATCAAACATTTTGGTTTTGATTCATCTTAAATCAACATTTCAATTCTTCTTTTACATCTATTTAATATATGCTTCGACTATTCCTAAATAAAATGTGCTTCAACTAGCTAGGTTATGATGACAAGGTACTCCTTTCGACATTATTGAGTCAGGAACCAGAACAAAACGGAGACAAAAAAAATGCTGTGTAGAGGGATAGAAATCACTTCTAGAAAAGTTTTTTTAAACACTCAAATTAACTTTATTGCACTAAAGTCATGCAAGATGTTAGCTGGAGGATCCATCATCATGATCTTTTCTTCTGTTTCGCAAGTACAGTATTTTCTTCATAAAGTTCTATTGTCATATTTTCTTTACTTCTCATTTCTTAGTCATTAAATTTGCAGGGTGCCAGATGGTAGGTGGATGCTGAAGACTGAAGATGGTGATGAGCTTTATCTCGATATAGATGATGAGGTATTTGAATTCTAGTTTTTTCTTTTGTTTTTTGCTCAATTCAAATCAAGTACTATTTCCTAGTCACTGCACAGAGTAAACTCATGATCAATACAATCACTGTGCAGATACGATTCTTGGTATCTAGCATAAGATACCCGCCTATCCCAGTTGAGCAAAATGAGGATGACAAGCCATTTGCTCCAATGCAGATTATTGTATGGTCTCTTGTATATATATATTGTTGTACATCTGCACAATCTTGCTTTATTTATATGCATGGTCAGTGATATTTGACTAATATCTAGCTATGAGTGAAGATTTAAAGGTTGGGTCTACAACTCTACATGTCATGTTCATTCATTCTGATAAATATCTAGCCATCAGTTCAAGAATTCAAGTTGGATGTACATCATGTTTATATCTTATTATACCTTGTGCTTGTTATTTGCTTGCAAATTTGCTTTTCCACATCTCTTGTTTTTAGAGAAATAAGAACAGATGTTGGTGTAAAGCCCATACGAGCTTTAGGCTCATCAAAGCTCTACCTCTTTGAGTTGGCACAAAGGACTTTTAATCCCACATTGCCACTTCACATGACTCCATCCATTTATACATGGAAAGTTGAGGGATCGTGTGAAGCATGTGAGCAAGGCACAGGCTATGGGTACATTCACCAACACGTGCGTGTGCGCACGCATGCACGCTTGTATTTTTGTGTGTATTCCACATCTCAATTTTGTCACTGCCTTGTGGGACTTGCCTTTTTGCCATGTCGTCATGCGCGCCTAGGTTTTCCAAAATTATGACGGTTCGTGGAACATGTGCATGCTTCCTCATATTCCGGATCTGCAATCGCCACTCAGTTGCCAGCATGTCAGAGTAGGTCATTTTATAATGGAGGAGATCAGGAGGGAGATGTCCCTTAGATTATTATTCGAGTGTGTAGATAGTTGTATTAGAAAGTGTGTAACTTGTGAATCACTCTAGCCTTATTCAAGGTATTTTCCAAAAATGACTTCTAAAATTTGCTTTTCTGGTATGATGCCTTTCTGTCAAAACATCTTTTATGCCTTGAGGAATTTTATCTCTAATCTATTTAATTTTGGCCTTATGTGCTTTGATGAGTAACTAGACTAATGCTTTTGCAGGGGAGTATTAAAGGAGATGGTCTGGGTCTTCTTGCTTGGTGGGCAGCAGACGAAGAGGGGGAGGACGATGCAGAGCAATAGCTGCAAAGTTACTCGAGGGCACTAGTTGTTTTGTGTAGTTAGAAATTCAGCCTATTAGCTAGCATGTTAGAAACATGTATCTAGTAAGAGTAACATGATCTTCGGCTTCAGTCAGGAGCTGTTTTTCCTTGCTGCTACATCTGCTGATGCCTACAGCCGTTAATATGTGATAGCACTACTGAAGAAAAAAAGAGTTGTGCACTATTCAGCGATCTCTGAACATTTGTTTGTCAAACATGTGATCTGGTGATTTAGAGCGATCTCCTTGTGATGTCATCCCAAGAGCAGTAGAGCACCAAGGAAGCACAATTTTGTCTAGCTTCAGATATTACACCTGCAGGAAGCTTAGCTGGGTAAAAGATCTGGGAGCGAAAGAAACGGTTGATGTTTGATTTGCTGTTAGGGTGTGAACTTGTGGACCTACTGCCAATTCTGTTTGATATTTGTACGGCGTTGACAACTTCCCTACGCTACATTTTTTTCGTCTGAAAATGGAAGCCTGTGTGTAATCTTCAGATATCTAGTTGGAATTTGGACAGATGTTACTGTTTTTTTGAACCTGGTTATGTGACATTGATTGTCTTTTGAGGTAGCAGCCGTCACAGAGACACAGACTAGTCCTGGTCCTATCAAAACTAGTGTGCTTATATCATTTAAATTCTTGTACATACCTGCATTGATTGTGGAATCAGTGAGAGTTCATGCATAGTTCCCCCAATTTGACCACCTCTATTTTGATGAAATGCCTTCTTATAATTTGAACACATTTAGGATTTTATTTAGTCAAATCTTCATATAGATTTCATAGTAATCATAACAAGGGGAAATTTTTTTTAGGTTGACGAAACCTGCGATCAAGTGTTTTGCACCCAATTTCTCAATTGAAGACTAAAATTCATGTATACCTCCTAGCATACTGTACTTTGGACTAAAATCTTCATCGTTTTTTTTTCAGTTACCTGAAGCATTTCATTTGATTTGAGGTGTGCTTTTGTTGCTCATTACTAATGTAAATGTTAATGTTCACTGTGGTTATCCTTTAGGGCAAAGAAGCACAGCTTTGTTCTGTGAAGTGCTGTATCAACAAATTTTGGTTATGATGCATGACAAACTACTAAACATGTTGCAATGCGTTTTTAGTGCAACAATGTTGCTATCATGGTAGCTTACTAGCATGTGAATAATTTAAGTTCTTATGTTTAGGATATCTCATATTGTTTCAGGTAGAATTTTGTTAGACTTACATCAGTTCATCGAAAAAGCACTTCACATATGTCCCAAGAGAGACTTCTGATGAGAATTCTTGAAGATGAACCGTCCATTTATTGACTTTGGCTTTATCATCTGACATTGATTCTATGGCACAGCTAGAGTAATCATTTTAAAGGAATGCCATTTCGTCATGCTATTAAGAACTTTGTAATTCAAGGAGGTGATTTCGCTTTCAATGGATCTGCCCAAGAATGGATACTGAAAGCCAAAGCCAGTGGAGAAAATGCTCTCAGGTTTGACTCCTAAATAGTTCAAATATTAAATTCCCTCAGACTCTTGGTTATGTCGAACTAATTTTTGGCAATTGTAGTTTTCTTAACACTACAAAATTTCTATGATTTTACAGTCCAAAGCATGAGGCATCCATGGTTGGGACTACAAAGAATCCTTATAATAAAGAATTTGATCTATTTATCATGACTGCTCCAGTTCCTGACTTGAATGACAAGCTTGTTGTGTTTGGGCGAGTTATCTAGGGAGAAGATATTGTTCAGGTATTCTATCTGAAGTCTGAATACTACTACTATTACAGTTGCATTAGTCTTCAAATACAGCTTCTTTTTCTCATCCTTCTTTTGTATTGAGGGTTGCTGTAATTACCACATATACAAGCATTCTGAGCTATGGCCAAATCATGTTAAGTTGTTTTTGTACCCCTTGTGAACGAGTACATTCCAGACTAGCAGATATTATGTATGTCAATAAGAAATAACCAAAACAGGAGATTAACTTGGTGCAGTAATGAAAGCGACACGAGCAAATAAAAATGGTTATTTTGTATGAATTATTGACATATATACATGCTTTGGCTGATGACCTATTTTCTAGAGTAGCTGTTGGTTAAATACTTGAATTCAGTGATATAAACTCAATTATTGCTTATTTGATACTCTTATCATCCCCTTCTGTTATGTTTTTCTTGTTTACACAAACAGGAGATAGAAGAAGTTGATACTGACGAGCATTACCAGCCAAAGACCCCAATAGGCATCATTAATATCATGCTGAAACAGGAGATTTGAGCCGATACTTTCTATCCTCTACATCAAAAATCACTTGTCTGTGCTCTGAAAGGGTCCATACGTCTCTTCAAGTTGCTATTGTATTCATGACATGAGGATGTGATAACTTCCACCAGACGCCCATTGGTTGCAGAGAAGGCGCTTTAGGGATCTTGCCTGGCAGCTTGTTCCAGTTCATGCAGTAGCTGTGTATTATATGTGTGCCCTTGCATTATTTGACTGTCAATTTTTGCAGGCATCATTGTGTATTTTCTGTGTTTGATTGTTGCAGACTTGCAGTGTAAATTTGGACCTCATTTCCAATTATGAATCATGGTGATATAAACAACCCTGATCGGGTGTTTTTCCGAAGAAGACAGAGGAATCAGGCCAGCGCACGTCTTATTCAGGATTAGGGCTGCGGCAGGTTTGGACTCTTGTCCAGCCGCATACTTTCCATAAGCACTTTCCTTATTTGTTAGTCATCATGTTTAGGACTCCTATTCTGATTCTATTTTGTTAGCACTTTCTATCTTCTATTAGTTACCATGTTTAGGGCAAACCCTATGAATAAAAGGAGAGAACAGAGGAAGGAAAAGGCACCTTTTGCTGCCACCAAATCAGGTCTCAGGCGTCGCCGACGATAAACGGCCGTTGGCTTCGTACAGCCGTCACCATAGGTCGCCGGCGCTGCCCTGCTGCGCCGTCTTCCTTGTCAATTCCGGGTCTCCGACCTGGGACACGAGCGTACGAGCGAGAACGTCCATATCACATGGCATTGCGCAAATGGGCAGTCCTAATTTGTTTGAGAAACACGAGTGACTACTGACTGTACATGGTGCTGAAAAGGTAGCGAGTTGGATCCGCTGTGTCAGGATTGGCAGTACAGGCCTGGGTTTCCATTTGGTATCCTTATTCCAGTTCTTGCACTTCTTGCTGTACTGGTGTGTGTAAACTTGTGCACTTGAATTTTTAGCTGTCAGTTCTCGCAGTCTGTATGACCCCGATTGGAAGTGTGTCAATTTTGTAAGAAATCTGTGGGGATTGTTCTTGAGAAATTAATGCATTCCAAACAGACCATAAGAATATTTTATGTGTGTTTGGTTGTTGCAAATGTAAATTCAGATATCATATATTCAATTGTGAATCATGGAACGAGTAAATTTCATAAAATTGCAGATAATGTATTTATAAAATTTGCGACAATTTCTAATTACCTGTGCGGCGGCGTACGAGGAAGAATATGCCATGCATGATGCATCGTGCGGCAGGGAAGGTCTCCTCCAACTAGTCCCAGTGGATGGTCGAAGGTATTTACGGATCCTAGTTGGATAGTCCCTTTTTCTTTGAGTCTGCAGTCTAATCTTCAATTCAATTCGTCTTGTATTTGTAGTGGATCAAATACATTCTTTGAAAGATTATTGCTACAAGCGAGAAAAAATGGGTCGAGATGCTAACTGGAGGCCTAAAAAGTGGAATTACCAAGCAAGCATGCCGTGCATTTTCTAGTTAGGCTTTTCCCAACAAGTAGCATATACACTACCTAGGAATTACGTTTGAATTTCACCCAAAACGGTATAAGATGCCCCGAATTCCTTTCGGAAATACTCTGTTCCAAACGGCCTCCCAAGATTTTTAAGAGAGGTGCATCATCTAGTATTGGAAGAAGACGAAATTTGTACAAGTACATTACTAAACAGATTTAACCAGCAAATTTACCCGTGTCATCTTTCTTTGTAAGAAAAAAAAAAGCAAATTTACACGTTCTAAAGTCTCTTTACTCTTCTATACATACATCTCAATAGCTCATTATGCAGGCAGTTGCTCCGAGTTTGGCCTGTTCTTGCCAAGAAGATGGAGGCCCACGGATTCCAAAATTCTGATCCCCTAGCTCTGACGGAACCAGGATCCCTAGAGCCCAGCTTGGTGGCTGGCCTTGCGCCGCCTCACTGCTCAACCCTAGTCTAGCAGCTAGTGGCTTGCCACCGCCCACTAGGCCACTAGGGTAGTGTAGTGCAGTTCTTAGCTACGAAGCAGGCGAATTTTTTTTATTTAATATTTATTTTTAATTATTTTTTCAGAACTAAGCGGCGCGGCAAAAAAAATTTCAAATGTACTCGCTCGTCGCCCTAGCCAGGCGATCGCCTGACGCTGCGGCGATGGTGAGAACCCTAACGGCCACGTGAGTCTGGCTCGGCCGCTCACTCGCAAGCGGGACACGCTACTGGGAGGCCGTCGCCTCAGCCAGGCGATCGCCTCTGGCGCTGACCGCCCATTTAAATATCAAGATTGAGCACTCATGCTCATTTGAGCATTCAAGCCGAGAAAAGAAAGAGGAGAGGAGAGAAAAGAAAGAGGAGAGGAAGGAGAGGAAAAGAGAGAGGAAAAAAGAGAGGAAAAAAGAAGGGAAGAAAAAAAAAGGAAAAGAAATATTCGCTTTTTTGAAGGTAAGTCCCAGAAATTTCTATGTAATATTTTTTAAAATTTTAGTATTTTGTAATATGTAGAAATGTAGAAATGTAGTAATTTAAAAATTTAATGTAGTTAGTATTGGATAGTATAAATATTAGGCAATGTTTAGAGATTTAATGTAGTATTTAGAAATATTAGGATTGTAGTATTTAGAAATGTTGAGAATCAATATAGTATTTAGAAATTTAATTTAGTTAGGATTGGATATTAGAAATATTAGGCAATGTTTAGAGATTTAATATTTAGTATTTGTGGTATGTAATATTTTAGAGATTTAATATTTAGTATTTATGTATTTAATATTTTAGATATTTAATATTTGCGGTATGTAATATAGGTAGTCGAATTACTTATTTATAGTCAATGACCGTCTTTGCGTTAAAAATTAGTATATTTAAAAACATGGTAGGCAACGTTAAAAATCAAGAGAGTAAAATTTGACGACAATATAGTGTAACATTTATATAGCGGTTAGGTGGAGAAATGATGATTTTTTCTTGTTCGACGTTGTAGGCGATATGTCGGAGAAATTGTATTTTCAGATATTCTATGGAGATGGGGAGATAGCACAGGGCCTAGGATGGAGTCGATTTGTCGGCATTTTCAAAGATCATACACGGGCATATCTAGGCCGAGAGATAGGACATATGGGGTTTGTTGGAGTGGATATTTGGATGTTCATTTTGGATGCCCGAGTGTTCTATGCATGTTAGAGCAAGAGATAAGTCGTCTTGAGGACTTTTTATGGAGAGTGGTTCCTATTAACGCGACCTCGGCATGGAGGAGCTATGTTGGTATCTGTTGTAGAGCGGGTTGGCCGCTCATGTTCTTTGGTAGATTAGTACCGTGTACCTCCATCGAGACGGAGGTTCGTGATGTTGGGGTAGATATTACGGAGGAGGAATCTGGATATGCAACAACGCGATGATGAAGGTGGTGGCGAGGTTGGCGGTGGCGGCAGATCGAGGGGAGGCGAGGAGACACTGTGGAGGCGCGGGTGGCCGACGAGGGGAGGAGGTGGAGCACATAGTTGAGTTGATGGAGGAGGAGGAATGTGCGGATTCGCGTAGGGGGCCATATATAAAGACAAGGAGGCCGTGATGGATGCGGTGAAGTACTGGTCAATGTCTCTTCGGCGGCAATTCAGGGTAGTGAAGTCGAGCAAAAAAGACTACGACGTCAAGTGCGTAGTTGATTCGTGCCCATGGCGGTGCATGCATACAAGGGAAGTGGAGGGACTATCGAAATGTTCCATAGTGATTGAGCATAATCGCTAATCGGAGGAAGCGAGCAGAACACATAATCGCCGTCCACTTGGGTGGCAAATGTGTTTTATGGTCGATCGTGGACAATCCGCACTTGCACCTCGATCCATTATCGAGCCGTCGAGAGGTTTCAAAGACAAGATTAGCTACTTAAAAGGCATGGAGAGCAAAAGAATAGCTTTGCAAATACGGTTGGGACATACGAGGCTTCTACGAGAATATTCCACACTTGCTCGGGGCAATATCAAGTAGGAATCCTATGCGGTCATCGACCTTGCGGAGTTTCCCGGATGGTGCATGCGTGGGTAAGTGGGTCTTCAATGGGCCTTCTTCGCCCTCGGCGATGCATAAATGCCTTCCCAAGATCGCGCCTTGGTCATTTGCATGGACAAAGACATTCCTCACAGGAAATACAAGGGTCAGATTCTAACTGCAATCGCGGTGGACGCCAACAACCAGGTTCTACCGGTCGCATTGGCCTTCGTGGAGGGGGAAAACACGGAGAGCTGGTACTGGTTTCTTGAAAGAGTCAAGATGGCAGTTGTCCAAGACCGCCCCGATGTATGTGTCATCCATGACCGACATGCAGGGTTGCTGAGGGCGATCGTGGATATGCAAGAAGGGTCTGACGTCGTGGGAGCAAAGAAGTGGCGGACTGAAGGCGGTGGTGCATGAGGCACATGGGTGCCAATTTTTTCCGTCAGTTCAGGAACAAGGAGCTTATGAACATGTTCAAGCGGCTGTGCAAACAGAACCAGTGGAGGAAGTTCGACTCGCTGTGGAGGACGTTGGATGAACTAACCAAGAAGCAATCACTGAATCCAAGGGATGTCGCTAGTTCGTCAAGGAACCCTATGGTCTACTACGAGCAAGGAGATGACCCCACAGCCTTGTGTGCGCTCCCGACCGACGCACCAAACATCCGGCGTAGGTCGGGGACAAGTATAAAGAGTTTCACGGACTGGATACGACACGAGCCGTTGGAGAAATGGTCCATTCTGCATGACGAGGGCGGTTCCCGCTATGGAATAATGACAACCAACCTAGCGGAGATTTACAACTGGGTAATGAAAGGCGCGAGATGCCTCCCGTTGGTGGGCATTGTTGAGGGTGTGTTACTAGGCACCCAAAGATATTTTGTTGAGCGGTACAAGGCCTCCGCTGCATGTATGTCGGACAATCGCCTGTCCTACTCGACGGTTGTCTCTGCATACATGGCCAACAAGACACGGAAGGCACAGACACATCGCTTGACACCGGAGAGTGGCGTGGAACGGAGGTACCACGTGCACTGCGGTGACCGGGGTCGAAGAGGTGCCCACCGGGAGAGGACTTCCCATCTGTGCATACTCCGAGCCGGCTGATCGCGAGTGCTCTGCCGAAGCCACTTTCTGCTGCACTTGCCGTGCTCAAGACGTGATTGCCGCAAAGAAAGCGAGACACACCATCATGTCGTCCGTACATCTCCCACTACTACTACAAGCAAAGTGTTCTCGACACATGGCATAACGAGGTGTACGGGTACCGGGTCGATGGATCGTTCACGGCAGCCCCCCCTCCAGGGCATCGATGGGTCACGGACATCCGAATGTTGAAGCAGAAGGTCGGGCGTCGAAGGACACGACGATAGGAACGATATGGATGAGTCTGGAGGCGTCGTGGTTGTGGATAATGCAATTCTATGTACTAGTTAATTGTTGTCCCGTCAATGTATTTCGATGCTATGTACCGCTTAATTTGTTGTCCCCACAACGATTTTCGATTCTATGTACCAGCTTATTTGTTGTCCCGTCAATGTATTTTTGATTCTATGTACCGATTATTTGTTGTCCCGTCAATGTGTTTTCGATTCTATGTACCGCTTATTTGTTGTCCCCTGTTAATGTAATATTTGAATATGGAACATTTCATTACTTTTCATTTAATTTTTTGTAGTTGCAACGTGTACCATTTAGTTATTATCCGCTTTGTTTTATTTGCTTTCTAACCATGAATTTCCTTTGTAACCATGCGAGCACAAAGCATTTATGGCGAGAGTTGGGCGTCTTCTTGACGCTACTCCCGAGCCGCTAGACCAAAGACATGGACTTGACCCACCGGTCTAGGTTATCCGCAATTGAGGGCTCAAGCATTGTTGACCTTCTTGTCTCTCGGGTGCAAGGAGTTTCTTCGGATCGACCAGCGATGGGTTCCACAAGAAGTCACCGACTTTTCCTACTCTTTTACTTACCGCTTATGGAATTTTAACGACGCTACACACCACGTGCGGTTATGAGCTGCCGCTTATTCGCTTCTGCGGGATGGTGGAGCAGACGATCGTGGAGGGCCCGCGACGTCACACGGTTCTCGTGTTCTCGTACGACCGATCCCTACTGACCACTCTCGTGGACCGGTGGAGACCGGAGACACACACGTTCCACTCCACTGCGTCGGAGAGATGGCTCCCACGCCGCAGACGTGTCTTACCTCCTAGGCCTCCCTCGCACGGGTCTGCGAGTCTTGCCCAGCGCCCGCCTCGATTGGCGCGCGGGCTTGGAGGCGCGCCGCCAGTGTGGACCGACACCCCGCACCGACCAGTCGTGCCCCTACAAGCCGATGAGAAGCATGGAGTCCGTATATGGGTGCTCCATTCACTTGTTAGTACCTCGTTCATTGCAACTTAACAGACACGACCGAAATCTGCCGACAATCATGCGGAATCTTTGCGGTGAGCATCTCCACCGGAGGTCGACGAGGAGGACTGCACGCCACCGAGGCGTACTTGCTAGTCCTGTTCGGTTGGTACCTGTTCCCGTCCTCGCATGGGGACACGGTGGACCGGCACCTGATCGAGTTCGCCAAGTTTATCGCCGACACCCCGGCGGACCAGGTAACACATTTCGTTAAAATCTCTTACGATTGGACATGTCTAACTTTGCTTGCCAGTACACAGATGGTGCAGTGGTCGTGGGGCTCTCGCTGTGCTTTCGCGACGCATCTGAGGCCTGTCTTGAGACTGTCTCCAAGGTAGCCACACAGCGCCGCTGATTGGCCGCGTTCTACTTTTTGCGCCAGGTCCTGGGAGCACTTCTCCTTGAGGGCCCGAGGTTGACCCGGCCGTACTCACAGACTGTACCACGGCCTCCCCAGATCGACCGCCCACTATGGGCCTCTCTCGTTCAAATGCAGTATGCCCCTTGTATCTAACCCCCTAATTTGGACACTTTAATAAGATGCACTACTTTTTGTTCCGCAGCGGGTGTACGCCCACCTGCAGGTCAAGAAGTCGTACCCCGAGTTCGTTCGGGAGTTCGACAGGCTGCACGACGAGGACGTGCGGTGGACACCGTCAAATGTGTGGCATGACGTTCAGTCCGAAACACCTCGCGGGCTGTCCGAGCTTTGCTGGCGTGACCATCACCTCTGGCTCACCCGTAAGGCCCTCCTGTTTGACCTGTGCGTCGAGGAGTACTCACCGCACCGGGTGCTGCGGCAGTTCGGCCTCTTCCAGACTTTCCCCCTGCAGACTACTCACATTGTCTCACGTGCCGCGCACAAGTAAGTGTCATGAGCACAATACTTACCATTCCAACGGAATGAATGTTGTATGTAAATTGCCGTTTTTGCTTTGCAGATGACCTTGTCCGGCATGCACTAGGCACTCCGTTCTTGGCGCGCGCATGATACCGTGGGTCGTCGCGATGGGACCAGCGCCCAGACACCTGATGGACGAGACCCGACCGTCTGACGTTGCCACGCACGCACGATTACATGGAGTGGCTTACCATGACTCCGGCTTAGGGTTGGGTACACCGGCAGAGTATGTCCCACTCGGCATCGGTGGTTTGAGACGTACCCTTCACAGATGTCCCGAGGAGAACGCTGCGGTAAGGGTCACCCGTCACCCTACAAGTATATTTTTATGTAAATTACCTCATATCAAGTGGCATTACTTGCAAGCACGCCTTGCGAGGCGGATGTGCGGGAGGTGGAGTCCGTGTTGGCGGGCCTCGACGTGGATCGCCGCTCTCACTCCCGCTCGCCACGGGAGACTTTGGTCGGCTTAGCGAAGACGTTGTCGCGATTGTCGCTTACTCACTGCCGGGGCAAGACGTGGTGCGCCGCTTGTGCGGACGTCCCCGTCGACCAACACCTCCCCGCCTAGTGGAGCTGCGCCCACACCTCGCCCGAAGTCGGCCCTTGCCCGACGTCACCCATTCGTGCCCTCGTGTCCTCCCCACCGACGAGCGGGCGCAGTGGGTGAGGAGGGCTACCATCTCTCGCCTGACCCGCAGGGCCACCGTGGGTGACGCCGGTCGATCTTAAATCTCGCAGAGGAGTCCCCACGATGTCAGTTCCGCTACTCGAGCTCGCACGACATTGACGAGGATTTGAGTTTCGACGTGGACCGCCATGTCCACCGAGTACCGCCCGCCACCCCAACAGACACCCGAAGTCGCCGACAGACTACGCTACCCTTCCGAGAGGCGGCCGGGCTAGGAGGTCGTCCGTCGCCGTCGCGCTACTCACGTACCCCATGGCGGATCAGAGGCGCCGCCATCGACTTATTGTACATTGTACTCTTGTAATTTCTTTTCTTCACCACCATGTTGTCTAACTATCTGAACTAAGTGCTTACATTTATGTAGGTTATCTTTTCTTAGCCATGTCGCATGACTTATTTTTCTAATTTTCAGAACTTCGCGTGAGCAACGTCCGGCTAGCTCGACAAGATATAATCGGCATTTAATAAACAATGAAAAAATAACTTTCTTTGTGAAAATGTCGAGGCACACCGCCTAAAGGTAAATATCGCCTAAATGGGGCGATCGCCCGGCTATGTCGAGGCACACCGCCTAAGATAAATATCGCCGAAATGGGCGACGCTCGCTATGTCAGAGGCACATCGTGTCTAACATAAATATCGCCGAAATGGGCGATCGCTATACCCAGCGATATCTACCCTTTATAATCTTCGCTCTCGCGCCTCCTCGCAAAGCCGCCAGGCGAGACAACAAGAAAGATAAAGAGAGAGAACAATATCGTTTCTCTGTCGCCTCTTGAAGCGAAGTCATCCCACCCGAATATCCGGATGCGATGGCGTCGACGCCCATTCTGCACGGAGTTTCGACCCAAATGCGATGCAACC